>JAWMCH010000047.1:0-50000 GCA_033675125.1 Athetis lepigone | reverse complement strand
AGATTTTTAATCAGTTATGATAATAATAATAATAATAATAATCATTTTATTTCAGGCATCGGAGGCCTGAAATAAAATGATAGATCGGATCGGAGGATGATATCAAAGACTTATGTTAGATAGCTTAGTAAATTTGTAATACTAATAATATTAGAATAAATATATTGCTGTTATTCATCTGATAAAAAAATTATCTATTTTCTAATAGCATAACCTTATCACGAGTTATTTACTAAAAATTTGTTGAAAACCCCCAACAGATGGTATTAATACTGTATCGTAGGTGCATTGAGAACAACGAATATCATTTACCTACAAAGATGAGTTACTTAACGCGAGATAACTTTATGTAGGCCTTACCTTACCTTTCTATGGACATTTATTCCATGTAGCGCGCAACATGTAGCACGTAGCCAATCTTTCGGCCACTACGCTGAAGATGTAAGCTTACAATAGGAGTATCAACAATATTTTCCACGACCCCTAGTTGTAGGTGGCACGGCTCATACAATTTTTCTTATCAGTTTATTATCTTCTTCCATGCCCGCGTGGATGTCGAATCTTCCACCTTATTGTACTCCTTTGGGCTTTGGTTAGTTCCGGTAAATCTGAAAAAAAAATGTGATTATCCCCCGGGTTCGATTAAACAGAAACCGCATAGTTGGGAAAAAGCTATGCAGATGATTATGATGATTCCCTTCCTTTCATTTGAAATAAATTTAATTCTTTCTTTCAGACATAACAGCGGATAGGTCGCCGATAGAAGATCGTCAATTATCAAACGAGTCGGTATCGTCTGCGGAGAGCGTGGCCGGTACTATTCACCTCACAGAACATTCCACGTACGCTAGAAGAAAACTAGACGAATTACAGGAACGACATAATAATAAAATACAAGTAATTAGAATGTTATTTCTATCTCACTTTATGGTGCGACTGAAGTCGCTTTACTTGGCTTATTTGGCAAGATATTTACGTATTCGATGCAACGTAATATGAACCTTATTTTAATATGTGTAGAGTATAGTTTGTATTACCCAAGTAACGCAAATATTTTACCAAATACGCCAAGTGAAGTCGCACCATATAGGAATGAAATTGTTTTTGCAAGCCATTAAACTTCTAATCAGGTCCCTCATTGTCATATTTGTTGTAGTTTCGATTTTATTCGTCATTCTTGATTTCTCACCCTGCTTTTCTTAATTTTCTAGTATCCCTTTCGCCCTGCAGTCTTACCACTAAGTTTCACTCTTTAATGCCCTAGATATTTTCTACCAGTTCAACCATCGGTAGTGCTTTATATAATTATACCGCATGAAGAATAATGTTTACTAAGAGATAAACGATACTTACATCACAGCATTATTTTACTCTCAGGCCTTAGCAGCCCTCCGTGCATCTTTAAAACCGGAATCCCCAGCGCTGTCCATGTTAGCGAATGAAGTGGAGAAATTAGCAGGAGAACAGATGCGGTTGGAAGCACACCTGGCGCGGACTGATACCTGGGCGGAACATCTGGGCCGGTGGAGAGCGTCCGTGCATAGCGCTGAGGTATAAACGTTTTATTATTAACCTTTCATCGACCAACCGACAGCCGGCTGTCGGTCTGCTATTGTCTTTCTATTTTATTGTGTCTCAAATCACGTGTGTTCGAAGGATTAATCTTCATCACTACATAGTATAAAATAAACTAGCTTTCCGCAGTCTGTACCTAATGCTTAGATCTTCAAAACTACACAAGAAATTTTTGTGCGGTTTTTTTTTAATAGGTCGAGTGATTCTGGAGGAAGGTTTATATGTATAGTACGTGCATACTATAGTAGAGAAAAGCGGGCATTTTCAAAGATTCGTAACACCAGTGCGAAGCTGGGACGGGTCGCAAGTTTCTGTTTATAAAATACACTTATCATTGACAGCTAAAGCAAATTAGTTGAGCAAACTATTTACAACCGTATTGCTAATTCGATTAAGATCGATATTCACCTGATAATAATTGAAATTGAAGATGTAGTCATTCCCGAATATAATGGCCTCATCTATAATTTTATGGCTAGTGTAGATACACCTTAGTAGATTTAGATTGATCCTATAAACTAAAATAAATATTAACTTTCTGGTTCTAGCTAGCACAAAAGGTGAGGACAGTAGACAAATTAAACAGTACATTTCGATACAGTTAAGTATAACAATTTTCTTCTTTTTTTTTTGATACCAGGTTATAGATGAGTCAAAGCCGCCTCAGTTCGTAATAGTGGTACATATGGCTGAACAAGAATCTGAGAACGAGGATGATAGACCAGAACAAATAACTACGGGTTGGGTGCTGCTTAGGACTTTGAACGAATTCCAGGTATGTTGTACTTCACACGAAATGTTAAATGCAAATTTGTTGTTTGGGCCATAAGTGAGCACTTTGGTGAGCTATTTGAACTATTAATATAATAATAATACCATCCTACTACTGTCCCGCTGCAGGGCAGAGGCCTCTTCACATACAGAGAAGGCATGAGCATAAATCACAACGCTTGCTCAAGGCTATAAATATGCTGATTATAGGTCCAGATTTTCTCACGATGTTTTCCTTCACTGATGTCTGTGAGCTATTTTTTTTTAATGTGTACAAGTTGACTTTAGTGGCAGGTGTCTATATGTGCAATAGGCTTGTTAGTAAGCACTGTTATATGTTCGAACGGGTCGGTACATTTTTGCTCTGCATTCCTAATACAAGCCGTGCTATTACTTCCAAATATTGCACTTCTATATATCATCATGTCAACTAATTACATGATCTTTTCAGGAATTACATCGAAAACTACGGCCTATGTGTGCAGAACTAAAGAATTTAGAACTACCAACGAATTCGTTCAAGTTTCTATTTGGAAAGAACGATAAAAACTCTCTAGAAAAGGCAAAGATTTTAATACAAAAATATTTAGAAGTAAGTTCCTTATTACAAAGATTTAACTAGATTACTGATACCTTTAATAGTAAAACCAACCGACAAAATGACCAAAGTTTAATGATAAGTATGACCTACAATATTAAATAACTTTTTAGTAGTAAATATTATAGTGGAAACGATTTATTTTCAGTTTGTTTTAGAAGATGATAGACTAAACCAAAGCGAAGCTTTATATACATTTCTTAATCCTAGTTCGGAGTATCTGAAGCAGGGAGATTTACCAAAGAAAAACAAATTCTCATTTTCAACGTTATTTAAGAGGTAAGTATTTTGTTGTTTTTCTTCCTTTACAGAATTGTAAGCTATTTTATAATGTGAACTTAAATTTTTCTATGGCTATATCTTCTTCCTGCCCCTACACCTTTTTAATCGGGTTCGATGTAACACGTTGATGGTAGCCACGAACGGAGCGATGAATTACGCAACCCTAAAAGAAATAAATCGCGCAAGTATTTTTCAACACACGCTACATTATTACGCAAGCCTAGGTTTTGCGCAATTAACCTTTCGACGACCAAGCGACAGCTAGCTGTCGCGCTGCTATTGTCTTTCTATTGTGTGGTTTAATCGCTACGTCTGTTGCTACCATTAGGCATCGCGCGACGTCCCCTTGTAGTACGAGACGGCCAGATGGAGTCCGTTCATATGGTTTCTTCACTTGATCGGGTCCCTGCGGCCACTGATCCTAGTTGAGGTGCCTTGAAAGACACGACATGGAAGACTTAAAACTTTGTATTTTTGTCAACTACACAATACAGCAACAACGCTTCGCTTTGCTACGAGCAACTAGCTTCAATTTTCTGACTAAATGACACCTTGACAATTCAAAAGTACTTTTATACTTATGGTCTATTCGAAAAAAAAAATGGTTTGATTTTGATTTAGATAATAATTAACGTTTTCCGTTAACAGCACAAGTAGTGAAGCAACGAACAGGTCGTCGCAAGAAAAGGAACAATTCACGCATCTATCTGCAGATGAGGACGAGATCTCTCTATACCTTGATGGTAACGGATCTGACAACGCTAGCAAGAGTATGACCAGTTCTTTACGTGGTAAGTTTGATATTATCATCATACCAATCGTATAGCTACGGCACAATAAGCGTCTTGTTATAAGACTCATTATTCTCTGTATGAGAAGATCATGATCGTCTACACAGATCCGGCAAAGGAAGAATGGCATGCTTTCAAATTCTAGGATATTTCCTCAATATTTTTCGTCACCTTCCTTTCTGTTTAATGTTATCCGTCATTTATCTTTATTTGAATTTCCGGTTTTTTTTTTGTGTGAAATACCATCATAAACTTCTCACAGTCTTTGCCCTTTCCGTTGCGTGGCTATGGCAACTCTTGAATAATCCACTGAAGTGAACACAGGGATATGCTTATGAGGCGATCTCATTAACATATACCTGTATATTCACTTCACAAGTTAAGAATAACCGCAACAACGTTTCTCCAACGTGTTTCCAATAAATACGTAGCTTCAATCATCAACAAAAATACTTAAACATTACCAGGTGCGGGCGCCATAGCGGAAGAAAGAGACAGTATAGCAGAGCCGTTATACGCGTTACTAAGCGAGGTATTCGACATGCGCGGCGTGTTTCGATGGCTCAGGAAGACGCTCGTCACCTTCGTGCAGATCACGTACGGCAGGACTATCAACAGGTAAGAAGGAAGATAAAGAGTTAATAATACAGTTAAAAAAGAAGTTTATTTCGAAGACACGTACAACATTTTTACAGTAAATCTTACGTAAGGACCTCCTTTCGAGTAAAAGCTATATCTGTGCTAGGAGCACCTGTGCAGTAGGGTTCCTGAACGGTGTAACGCGCTGCTGTTGCAGTGTATCGTGTAACAGAAAGTACAATCGCAACGATTGAGGTACAATGATTGTACTATAATTATTAAGGTTGTCTTTACAGTTCCATTTTAGATATTATAAAAAAATGATGACAGTTTTTTGTGTGTAGCTGCAACGTCGAAACATAATCAAGGACTTGGAAAATAAACGATGAAAAAATATGTAAATAATTTGTCAAATTAAACCGTTACTTCTATAATGATATTTTGTTCGCAGACAAATCAAAGAGACAGTAACGTGGATATTCTCTGAACAAATGTTGCACTACTACATCAGCGTAGTTCTCAAGTCATGGTGGCCGGGCGGTACGCTGTCGGAGAACACTTCCAATAGAAACTTTCAAGATAAAGGTAATATTCCATTTTAACAAATCTTTCTTATGTTGCAGCAAATTCAGCTAAAAGTACTTTTGATTAGCAAAATCAGTTGAAAGTAGTTTAAACTGTAAAACTACTTTTAGTAGTAGTACTTTTCGGTAGTGTCCGACCGAAGGTCTATTTTTGGCCGAAGCCGAAGCCGAAGCCGATTAATCGGCCATCGCCACAACCTTCGGCCGAAGCCGAAGCCGAAACCGAAGGTTTGTAATCTCACAGTAATTAATTTTGTTCAATAGTGGTGCTGATTCTCTTGTTCACAAACTTAACTAAATTTAAGTTAAATGCATCTTTTTTTTTCCATTTCTAAAAGAAAAGAACAGAAGATACATTTTAGTTTAATCCTGTCAAATTAAACGGCCCCCAAAAAAAATGGACGTGACGCCATGTTTTAAAATCGCGTCTAAATTATCTATGAAGTGTCTAAATTTGACAGGACTTAACTAATATTTTATCTTCTGTCCTTTTCTTAATTAAATGGAAAGAGAAAGATTCACTTAACTGAAATTTACGTTAGTTTTTTTTTTTTTTTTTTTGGGGAGTGGGAAATCATCAAATGACTTCTCCCGCCATGGGGCGGGAGGGCGTGTCAGACTTTTACTGACTAAAATCCACTCATGTTCCTTCGGTTGCTCTTTATGTTCCGGGGTCACAGTAACCATTATAAACATTCTGCAACCCCGGCAGGCATTGGCCCTGTTGGGCCCCTTCCTACGCTGACTCTCCCTGAGGGGCGCGAACACTAACGCGCCGCCGCGTGAACAAGAGAATCGGCACCATTGTCTACAAGCTACAATACGGTATTTTGCCATCAATTGACGTACTTTTTATGAGTTGTCAAAACGATATTCTCCCATCGATTTTTGTGTGGCAAAACACCTTATGTCACTAAGTAAACAGCTCAATTGTCTAACTATTTATTGATTGCAAAGCATCTCAAAATCTAATTTTACGGTAAATTGAATATGAGCCAGATTTTTAGGGCTTAAATCATGGACGTATAATATACGTCCATGGCTCAAATTAGGAGATTTTTTATATTTTTTTTCCTTTTCTTTAAGAAATGGAGAGAGAAAGATGCATTTAACTTAAATTTAGGTTAGTTTGTAAATAAGACCGGTCCGTCGCTCTCTCACTCTGGCTTTCGTAACAGTTTGTTCAATCTCGACGGTTGTTCGGACCTTCGGCTAAACCTTCGGCTTCGGCCGGGTTTTGGGCCGAAGCCGAAGGTTTCGCCGAAGATGGTTTTTTTGGCCGAAGGTGGCCGAAGCCGAAGCCGAAGCCGAAGCTTCGGTCGGACACTACTTTTCGGTTAGGTAAGAACGATGAGGCGGGATCTGAGCGAAGCTCCTGCCTTCGTAGTTATTTTATTTATTTAACTTTATGTATAACACCGTACAAAGGCGAACTTAATGCCTTAGGCATCAAGTCCACTTTTCCGATTTTCTTTTAATCATCCATAAATATAAGCCCAGCGAAACGGTGCATAGTTGAAAGTATAGGTTAAAACTAGTTTTGGCTGTTTAGAAGTTTTTACTGATTTTGCCAGTTAAAAGTTATTTTTTGACATTAACAAATGTTTATAATGTACTATTTTCTCTTCTAGAGCACACGCGCACGTTAGCGCTGCAGCAGTTGAGTGAAAGCGTGCTGGATGCTCTTTCGTCGCTAGTGGGCGCTCAAGCAGCGGCACGAGGCGCGCACAAACTGTTCCACACGCTACAGGACACCACGCACAACAAGCAGCTGTTCTATGTAAGTACTACTGGTTTCATTTAGGAATTAGCTTCGGGAAAATCAAAAATGATTGTTTATTGAAAGAAAGAACACGCCTTTTCAGCTCTATTCAGTTTATATGTCCATAGAAAACGCGTACGCGTCCAATCAGCTATCTGCGTCTATTTAAATTGACGGCTCTTAAGAAGACGTGTAACACGCGTCCGTTCAGCTTTACGCGTCTATTTAACCCTTCATCTGGCGATTGGTATGGTTTGTCGACCAGGCCAGTTGAGTGAACCACAACCGTAGCACAGATAAAACAATAAAAATGACATTGATCATAAGGGTCAATTTAGCGTGACAGTAATGACACCTGACATTAATGACGGTTGTCAAATTGACATTTCGCCAGACCACATGGCTTTTGCTATTCCTACGACGCTCAACTCGGCTGAACAACGCTGAAATCTTTCTATATCACACGCATGATACGGGACTTACGGGACGGGAGAACGGGACTCAGCATCTTTACGAAATTGTAGGTCCATCTTCCGGCACTTACCACTGCAGAACTTTACACCCTAACCGCGAGCTTTGAGCCTCACCCACTGTCACTTTAGATTAGCAATTCAACGAGCCACACATCGCATGCCGGTCACTTTAGTTCTTTAGTGTATTATTTGCCATACAAAATCTAAGGAATCACGTTTGACAGCTCGTGTAAAAGTATAAAAACAATCTATTGATGAGTCGAACACAGAGTGCAAAGAAGCGCAACGATTTTTGTAGACGTATGCCATTAATCATCGAAAATGTCAGATGACAAAAGAACAAAGCGACATATTTTAAAGAAGACAGGTTTCTGGAATCCGGTAATTCTGACCGACTTGAGCCGACCGGCAGCTCTACTTTCAAACATTTCGACGTTGATTACTCATTAGTAGTCTGTGTTTATATTTATAACGTAGACTATACATATTTATTTGTACTGAAGTATTTAGATCAATGTATTTGGAACAAAACATTTTTTTTCGACGAAACTATTTATTTTTCTTACTTTAAACAACAATAAAAGTCTTAACAACTTACCGTACTTACAGAACAAAACTTCACCTAACAACTCACTAACACTATGGACTCATACAGTAAATCATTTATTATTAGCCTAAATTTCCCCACTGCAAGACAAAGACTTCCTTACTCTTCTTCTCTAGTAACTATTTCATTTTAACTCAAACTACCAAAACCAAAACTTAATAAAGAAATAAAGTGCTTTTTTCTACATCAATGAACAGTGCTTAAGTTTAAAAATTAAATGCTATACGGAGCGTCATTCCCTCGTTAAACGAACAATTACTTACTGGTCTATTCTGATTTGTCTTTACTACCCAAATAAGCTCTTAAAAGCGAATACATCCCAATACCCGTGACAACCACGCACGATACAGGTCCTAAAGCGTACACAGACATAGCTATAACCAGTATGACCATGCCTACAATAACTACATATAACCTGGGACTAATAATAGGCGTACGATTAAAAATGGTATCTACGGACGATATTCTTTCTTGAGTTGGACATAGAACTGTGATGTTTTTCGATGTAGTGATGTCTGTAGTTCTTTCGGAAGCCACTGTTTCTGGTGTTGGTCTTATGACAGATATTTCTTCAGAAGTTGTCACGAGAGCTTCTTCTGAGCTTGTTCCTGTCGGGGCCACGCCTGATACTGATATAAGTCCTGGGGTTGCACGTACATGCGATATTGTCTGGAAATAAAAAATATCAGGGTTAGCAGAGTACTGTTTCTATAAGTTAAGTGTTATAGAAGTTTTAAATGGTAAAACTTGTCATTTATGGAACTTATTTTTTCGAACAAGAGCTTTAAACATCTTGTCTTGTAAAGATTTTAGTGTTAAAATAAAGGGAGATATTTTTGATACACCGCCGAAGTTCATTATCTGATTATAAATATTATTGAAAGGTACTCACACTGTATGAAACTATATCAGGATTATTGATGTACAGTATCTTCTCACCGAGTAAACTTTCTGTGAATTGAAAAGAATTTTAGTTTGAATCGAATTTGTCAGCACTTGTCATTTAAGTATAGAATATGGAATTGGAACTAAACCCCTGGTTAAAGTACTCTTACCACTGCATCCGACTCCTATACTGTTGAGCTCGTCCAATTCTCCTTTTCTTATAACAATAGTGCTGTAGTCTTCACTGTATCGATACATCTCAGCTGCTAGTGTAGTGGTAAAATCGTCGCTTTTCTTCCTCGTAATAAACCTCCTTTGTATTTCGTTGAGGAAGAGAAATGCTCTGGACCGTTGACATAACTGAAGATTGAAAGAGTCTACTATAATAATTTATAATAAATAATAATAATACCAGCCTATTACTGCCCCACTGGAGGGCAAGGTCCTCTTTTCATACAGAGAAGGCACGAGATAAAAGATTTCAATTTATAATTTTAGTGTGTATTTATATTATTAATGGGAAAGTAAGTTTTTGTGTCTCTCTAATGCGCGGTCTTGGCTAAATCATTCAACCAACGTAGATAAACTTCTATAATATTAGGTTTTTAATCCGCGACTTCATCTGACGCCAACGAATTCACGAGCACAATCTACTACATAATAAATCTACATACCAGCCGTTAGTAAGTAATGAGCTCGTTGTATTCAACTGCTATGTGATTAATTAGTGTGTCTTATAATCAAATATCCACAATGGCATTTTTTTATAGATAAAAGTAATAAACAATATGGGCCGCAACTACACATATTTCTAGAGTACTTTTTGTTTGCCTGTTGATATCTCGATTTTGTATAATATGTTTTTGCTCATCTAGTAGCAACAGATTTAAACTGTTTATATTATATTATACGGTATTTGAACTGATTTCCCGAAAACAACATAATAAATCCGCATTTTCAGTCAGCAACAGTAGTTTGAGATGTAACGTTGTATACATGACTCTGCCGAGTCGCTTCGTTGAGCGTAGAATCGACAGCTGCCTTTTAGATCAACATGGCGTATTACCGAGAATGACAGACAAGATAATTACTATACTGATTGACGTTTGGCACACACTACCGGTGAGAAGTGTCCCTTGAAATTAATTGTAGTGGTTTCTTTATAAAGCCATATCAATATTATAGAAAAAACAGTTTTGGCGCCTAAACCTCTAAACCCAACTGAATTTGATGATTTTTGAGAAGAATATTAGATAGGAAAAGGACATTTCATTAAGTACACTGCTTTTTAATCTACACAATCCGCTATAGGGCTTCGTTGTATAGAACAATATACTGTAAGTCATCTGGTAACGCTTAATTAATAAAGATAATCAAAATTTTATTATCAGGCGTAGTGTCTAAAAAAAGCTTTAGAAATAAAATCTTATATGTAATAGATACATAAATACGTTTCTGTTTTACACCCCGCCGCGTGAGAACCGAACGCGCTGCACGGTTCGTAATCATAACAGCATAAAATTTATTTTCATGTACTTTTTTCAGTCTAGCATGTAACAAGGCCGTAAATCAATGCAATGATAGCGAAAAAAGTATCTAACAACTTCTGATTGAACTATCTTTAAATAGCAACTACTGCGAAAATATTTTCTCATAATATAAATGACCTGTTGGTGATAAATTACTAATTTTAAATTTAAAATCGTTCTTTCTAAGACACAAATAGTCGCGAGTATTTTTATGATATGATGAGGAGTGGGCGTTTGATGATAAACAAGATTAATTATTTCTTGATGGTTATGGACGAATGAAAGTATCTACTAACATCTTAGATCCATCTCACGCATCGTGAAGTCCGTTGACATCCATTTTTTATCGATTATTTTTCTTCACTTAGGGCTGATTTTTCAATCATCAGTTTACTTCTATCTGAGGAATAAATATGACAGTTTGACATATTTTCTATACAAAAGCTGTCAAAACGTCAAACGTACTCTTCAGATAAAAGCTATCAGGCGATTGAAAAATCGGCCCTTACGAGTTAGAGAAGTATTCAATAAATTATCTATACTACATAAATAATAAAAAGGAAAACTTTGTTTGTAAAGGATAAACTCTAAAATTGCTACAGCTGTTTTCAATATTATTTTATCAATTTATAGCTATCTATAAAACGTCACGCTTTCCCACGGGAGCAGACTAGTAACAAAAGATCTACCATAACGCGCGTGAAACCGCGGGAGTCAGCTAGTATTTAATACTTCTCTAACTGTATCCACTTCGTGTCATTATTAGCATTATTTTCTAATTTGTTTCTAGTTTCTTTTATTATGTACTAGCTTTTGCCCGCGGCTTCGCTCGCGTTAAAAAGAGACAAAAAGTAGCCTATTTTACTCTCCATCCCTTCAACTATCTCCACTTAAAAATCACGTCAATTCGTCGCTCCGTTTTGCCGTGAAAGAAAGACAAACAGACAGACACACTTTCCCATTTATAATATTAGTATGGATGGATATTATCTAAGTTCATAAACATATATTTTCTTAAAATTGCGCTCACATTTTCTATTAACCACTTCACACAACTGCGCGCCTAGTACTTTTGATTGATTTAAGTACTAAGTATCTCAGTATTTTAAATTTTCTCACATTATCACTTCACATTACTGCGCTCCTAGTACTATTGTTCTCTTAAGTTTTCAATCTTTAATTGAATTTAGAATTAACTATAGGGGAAAATGATTCATCTTTTATAATTATGTTCTCGTCGATTTTTCATTATTTTTAAGATGTATTCTGCTATTCGGGGCGGGGACAAATCCAACGAACCAAAAACCATGAAAATTGGTCTAACCGATCTCGAGTTATAAGTGTTGTAACAAACCCGACTTTGTTTTATATATATAGATTAGTTTGTTATTTTAAGCAATTATTTGTTTATTTTTTTCTATGGGGCTCAGTTGCCTGATAATAAAGGTTTATTATTATTATTTATCGTATCTCGGGACCCTGGGGTTCCGGACCTTTGGAAGGCATACGAGGGGCCGAAGCCAACTCGCAGAGGGCCCTTAAATAAAGTTTTATAATATGAAGTGGGACACCAACCGGCGATTATCCCTATATGCACCACTCAAGTGCACCTAAGGTCAACCCCCGGTTGGTGGTGGTCTATTGCAGGTCATGGAATAAGAAAAATTTTGGACTATGGGTTTGGGTTGCTAAGATGGATTACTTATCTGAGACAATTGAATGGCTATTATGGCCCCTGCCTAACCAATGCTTGTATACACGGATAAAAAGGCAGGGGGTGATTTGCACACTCAGTAAATGGGCCCCCGAAAACGGCCGCTAGCACATAGTGACGTAGCGACAAGGGGGCAACATATATTTATTATTATTAAAATATATTTTATAATTAATACCACGTTTTCTAGGAGCGTTTTTGTAGTATACTAACTTTGTCTGTTATACAGAAATATAAATGGTCATCTTGACAAATGTAGTGCAGTAGATAAAGTCCGTGTGAATACGTCATCTTGCTGCTACACTGAGGTAACTTGGACACTACTTGCTCTGCTATCTCCGTAAAGTTGCCATCGCAGGACGCGAAATTTGACACTATGTTTCTATGTGAAGTTACAGCACTATACACTATAGGCATTTTATAAAATATTCTCACAGGTCTCACTTCACTTTAATAAATTTTATTTATTTAAAACACTTTTAGGTTTTTAAGCTGAAAAGTTTATTGTGAAAGAATAGTTCTATTACTGGTTTATATTTTCAGTATTCACAAAATTTAACTTCATAGAAAACAGTCTCACAAATCATAAAGCCGATCTTAACCTCAAAGTTTCGCAACAAGCTCGGAAACCGCAGTTGATAATACTGGCATACGTTCTACTGTCTGTTTCGCTCTCGTATCATACAAATACCGCGCGATCTAAAATTATTGGCGTGTCATTTTGTAGCTAAAAGCGCGTCTTCCACGCTAAAAATGTCGCCGCCTGTACTTGATATATGTGAGTTGGCGCGACAACTGTACGGAAGACGTGGCCACCGCGTGTCGCTTGTCACAGGAGTTTATGTTAAAAACGATCTTTGCCAAATTACGGCTGAAAGATTGGTTTATTCACACGTTAAAATGCATTCTTATTCTTTGCCTTTTTAAATGGTTACAGAAAAACTTAATTAAAAGCGAATCTATAAAATTATGCCCAAGTTGTCTGTCTATAACAGACAAATGTAGTGATGGCCCAGTGGATAAGGCTGTCTCTCGTGTAAGAGGTTGTGGGTTCGAATCCGAGCAATTACCAATGTGACTTTTTCAATTCATATATACTTTCTAAAGCTTATCTTGGACATCAATGACATAGCGTGCCTTGGAAAGCACGCTAAGCCGTTTGTTCTGCTTGTCATTAGTTGAACTTTGACGTTACGGGTAGTTAGAAGCCAGAATGTCTGACCCGTCTTACCAAGGGGCATCGTGTCGCCCAGTTACTGGGTTGTGGAGGTCTGAGAGACAGTGTATTCACGTAAAATACTGGTATCCAGCTAAATCCGGTGGGGTTGAGACCTGCCCCCAACATAGATGGGGTATGGGAAAAGGCCAAGGAGATGATGATGCTGAGTCTGTCTATAACAGACATGTTTCTTTTTTTTTCAGGAGCTGTTTGAACTGGTACTTCTGGAAGTGTTCCCCGAGCTCAAACGGTACCAATAACTCTCTAGGTAAGACAAGCCATGACAATAGATATAATCGACGTATAGTATAATCTTACAGGGATCATATCCAAAGGACACTTACTCGAAGAAATATAAAAAGAATTACTCTTTAAGAGACATTCCTTTACTTTTAAATCGCTATTTACCATATTGTATACTTCGAAATGACTGCACATATCTTTTTAAAAAGTATTTAACACCTTTTAAAATCTTGGAAGCCAACTTTAAACTTTATGGATCTGACAATTTTGCTCTCTACATTACATTTTTATGTAACATCATTGCTCGAAATATTGTGTGCCGTATTTATATGTAATACAACCTTTTGGATGGTCTTACAGTCATTTTTCTTAATACCATTGCAATGAATACTGTTAAATTTTATAATAAAGGGTTTTTGGACTTTTTTTTGTAAATATTTTAATACCACACGGCCGCCTGTGGTCATTTAGAGGTAGATCAATATCTGACGTATTATAATGATAACTTGTAAGGTTTAGTTGATAGTAACAATGTATTGATCTCATGTTTATGTTCGTATACCTCTTTAGAGTTAATGTAATGATAATATTTGACTCTTTATTTTCGTAAAAATCACCTTTGTGCTCGGTCGTCTGAATTAAAACGAGACTTTTTCATACATTTTTCGCGTTGTTGTTACGCGGGTGGACATAAATAATCTTGTATATTATCCCAGTGTCACACAGACAAACGAAAAACAATTTATACACGCCTAAAACACGCGCTTCTTTCCAAACGTAAATTATTATAATTTTGTATACTTACCTTTAAAATAAGAAAGCTTATTGCTAATATAATATAATATTATAAATATTAAAAAGCTTATATTTTTGTGAATGTTACGGTGTCTTATAGTATTGTGCCAAAGAATGCACGTTGACGCGTTAATATAAGTTCATACATCAAACATTAAATGTTTAGGTACTTAAAAACTTGTGTTTATGTTCCAGTTCTGTAATTATTAATTTATTGTACGTACCTGAATCTTGGCCGTTAATTTAGAGTTCTCTAGGAACTCTACGAGATTTTTTAATTAACGACGAGTTAGAAAAATACAGCAATGTCTGTAGAGGCTTTTCCTGCAACAGTGCAATGTCTGCTATTGTATGTATTATTTACTTATTCCGATGCCTATTCCGTATTTGTTCTATTCATTTTCGCAACATTCCATTATATTCCATATTATTGTGGCGTGAAAAACTCATTAAGTTTCCTGTATTTTCCCCCAATTTTGGGCGGCAAACCCTGCAATAAATACGAAAAAATAGTTGAGTAATCGAGAAAAAAAAACACTTGCAAAAGAGGCAGTTTCAGTGTGACTGCAAACCAAGTAATTAATGATTTCCCATTGAAGTTCATACATTTTTTTTCATCTTCATGTAAAAATATATCGCCGTGTAATTAACTCGCTATAAAAGCTGTTGTTTTAAAATATAATTAAATTCAGGTTAGTGAAATTGATTGGCAGCCTATAATTAATCGGTTCGCTCAGAAAATACCTAACTTCATTGTTCGTTAATTTGCCAGTTTTTTTTTATATGTGGAATTAAGATATTCATTATGTATAATCAAAGATTTAATTTAATACCACCTCCCACTTCTACCCATCTAGTCCTACTTTGTAGTTCTCATCTATATGATAATATCATAATCGAGTTGAGATAAAGTAGATAGATTTAAACTTATTAAAGTAGATATTGGTGCCAATTCCCTTGGTCACAAACTAGACAAATTTTAAGTTAAATGCATCTTTCTCTTTCCATTTCTTAATGAAAAAGACAGAAGATACAATTTAGTTTAATCCTGTCAAATTAGACAGCGCCGGAAGAAAATTGACGTATATTTAGACGCCATGTTTTTAAACGCGTCTAAATTTTCTATGGAGTGTCTAAATTTGACAGGACTTAACTAATATTTTATCTTCTGTCCTTTTCTTAATTAAATGGAAAGAGAAAGATGCACTTAACTTAAATTTACGTTAGTTTGTGAACAAGAGAATCGGCACCATTGTACAGTTTTAAAAATGGTTTCGTGCTTGCCTTCTATTGTGAAACGCATTGCACCAAGCATTTGTTACGAACGCACTTTTAATATAAGTTTTCTACTGTTTTTACTGTATTCTATTTAATTAAGCTGCTCTACGATTATTGCGTACCGATTCGTAATTATTAAGACCAGAAAATTAAAAGGTTTGCAAAAATAATGAATGATTATGGTTCAGAGTTTAACGATTGAAATTTTACATGTTAACTTTTTGATTATGTTTTAATCTTTGACTAACTTAGTAAATGTGACCATGAAAGTATTTAAAACTATGAGATTAATTAAAGATATGAGATTATATCAGATTACAAAATAATTTATATTAATTATGAATTTATATATAGGTGAGAGAAGTAGATCTTATTAATTTGTAAATAATCTACTTACATCGCAAAACGAATGTATCTAATACGTTACCAAAAAAAATATAGGATCGAAAAAAATTTAAAGTTTAGTATTATGGAGACAAAACGTAGTAGTTTTAGAAAACTGCTTCTTTAATTTGCCAACAAAACTAAAAAAAATATAATAAAATTGATTTTGTTTTTCGGGAAATTGAAAACCCTTCAAATACCTAAGGGAATAATGTAAATCTGTCTATTTTTAATACCTTTTTATGTGGAGGAGTTTGTTTTTCTGAGGTTACCATCCTTGTCATTGTATTGCTAGATAATACCTGAATGTTGCTAGCCTGTCACCTTTTGTGACCCACCCTTCACCCGAGGTGGCGTCAGAAGAACAATTTTCTCGCGTATCCTGTGAACCTATTGTCTATATCTAATAAGTGTTATATTTCCTGTTGTTGACTAAGTGTAACGACGAGTATGTATGTAACTGTACGGTTAATATGAAATAAACTAGTACATGTATTTTATATGCCGTTATTTTATTTATTCATTTATCTCAAACACATTTATTCACCGGCTGGCGGGTATATTATGGTATCTCGTAGTAGGTAAATGAAACACGAATTATTGGGATAATTTCTATTTTTTAAGTCAGTACAGTAATAAATTTGACAACAGTTTTAACACCTCTATAAAAGGAGGCTTTAAAGGTGTAAAAGCTGTTTAATTAATTAATTAACTATTAATTTAATTATAATCATTTCCGAACCAATCACATCTGATTAAAATACTGAAATATTAAATTTTGGCACACATAGCACTTTTTATAAATTTTAGAATACACTATAAAATTGTAGTATTATCATAGGCTGAAATACCTCATAATACAGTTGGATGTTATTGGTGTCTTGTGGCCTTATTATATTACAATGACATTAAAGTAAACGACAGGATATCATAACGAAAAATAACGTATAATTATTCAAATTATATACTTATGTAATATAATATTATACCCATCGCTGATTACCCACACTACAACTTTCAAAGCATCCGGTATCACAGCACTCACTATATTAGTTTCCCAACCCTTACAGGCTATGTAACAAAACAATGTACATAAAATATATCTTAAAACTATTATGAACATTAGGTATGAAGAATCTGAAATAATTCTTTCAAGCCTCTTTAATTCGTTCAAGAATTGGAATGGATATTTATCGTCTCCATTTAGACATAAGTAATTGGAAATTTATATAATGTTAAAAACAACTAACCAACGAAAAAGAGGATTGCAAGAGTCACAAAGAGTTTTATTGTAACACACATTGTATGCCGTGGTTATGTAGTAACTTGGATCAGGCCGGATTGATTTCACGATAACTTTTCCATATGCAGTTAGTACCCATAACGAATTTAAACGCATACCATACTTTATCATCTATTGATTGATTAGTCTTGGACATTTTATAACAACACATACAGACATATACTTAATAATACAGTAATATAATACTTAATAAATGATTATATAAATATTCTATATAAAATTAAATACCGTTGACAGAATTGTTATTAAAAATCTTTTTATCTAAATGCCATCGACTGTATTTATCATTTTAAAAAAGGAACTTTCGTTAATTATAATCTTAGTTTTGCCCGCGTAAAAAATCGAACTGCCGTAAAAATGATTTACATCTAGGCAATCCGTTTTGCTGTTTTAAAAGTAAAGCCATTAAAGAATTACAGAACAATCTTATAATTTGTAATTTGTTTTTACCGGATCTGTATCCACTGACCTCCGTCCTAATTCTACCTTAGATTAAAACACCCTGTGAAACTTTAATACTTTTTCCAGTTAGTAGGTATGTTTTCGTTCTGTCAGTTAAGTAACGGAACAAATATAAGTAGTTAGTACCTATTGATCCGTGTAAATAGAGTGCCTTTCAAGATTCGATATTATCGATGTTAGATGATCAGAGAGTAAATTAAAAGCATTTAATCAATAATTTAATTCTAATTAGGTACTAAATGAATTTCTCTGATATGAGACGAACATGTAACATGTAAGAGGCGAGACCGCCGTCAGCAGGCGTTCATTCAACGTAAAAACAGCTTCGTTTTATATAACGTACAAATAATAAATAAATAAACTATTATTTACAATATAATTTCGATCGGTCAACGCAATATATAATTAAAACTAACTATTTACACTGATATTTTATTGTCACCATTATAAACCTGGTGAATTTATTCTAAAATCGGACTGTATTCGAAAGTAATAAAAACTGGATTTATAAATATTATTTCAATCTTTGAATATTCTTCTTTGACCGTTCTTATAAATGTGCTGTGTTAAATACTACGTATTATAGTACAAACTGGTAACTACACAGAACCCAACGCAATCGAGGCCGGGATACCATTTCACAGCAGTAAAGAAACGTTCTGTCAGGCCCTATTACTTATAAACGTATGCTTTGACGGGCCTTATTTAAATAATAACACGATAAAGTGGACAATTACTTTGTTAGAATACCGTTTATAAGCAACACGGACATCCACATGATCCCAAACCTCGGTACATGTAGATAACCTTACGATGTAACTAGATATAAGTAACTTTGTTCTATAGTATAAAAGTCACTATCGTTCTTCCCCGTGAGCCGCAGGAAACGAGCGACAGTTGACTTGTACAAAAATAATAAATATTAATGAATTTATTATCTTTCCTCTTGCACTTCGATATCATGCTGAGATTAGATCCTTCCCGTCTGGTGCAGTTCTTTCCCTTGTGAGGGCAGCACCGGCGGGGCGGCCGTGGCCGACAGCATGCTATCGCAGTTCTCTCGCCTTACATTCACCCTTTGGGTGAATTCCAGCGACACATTACTTCGGGAATTTCCTCTTTACTTTATTACAAGTAGATACATCTATTTACACGTGACAAGAATTCGTCCAGACTTGCTATGCATCTAAACATTTGTCTAACCCTATCAACTATAACAATAATCATATTTTATATAAATATTGTATTATGCGTAAATTCCTATTTTATAACATCCATGACTGATCTGACAGTTTAGTAAATCTAACGTCGCATTGTAGTTGACATGGGATATTGTTACTTTACATGTACCATCTAGTACTATAATCTAATCTAGATATAGATACGTATTGTTATCATAATCATTATAAATAGATCAGATCTCCATGTAGTAGTTGTCCTACTTAGTGATCTTATAATACCTATAGTTGAGTTTCTAGCACTCTAATGCCGGCAGCCACAATATATACAGCGAAGGATTTTCACGTTGAGTTTAATTCATCCAACAGCGTAATTCAAACAACGAACCTGATGACGCAAATTGATGGTATGTGGATATTGGCGCACCTAACATTTTATGTCTAATTTCACTCTTACATAGAAACGGAGGCACGCGGGTAAACGTTTCTATGAATTGGTAACGATATGGAATGTCTCGTAGAGTGTTTCTAAGCTTGCGTTTCGAAAATCGACTGGTGTCGATGTCGCACGCTCCTAAACACAGAGTTAGAAAACCACTACTATGTAACGTGCTAGTTACAGTTGCAATATCGTGTTGTTGTACCGCGGCTCCGTGTTTTGTTGAACAATCGCAGATGATATCATCTTGTTAGTCGTGTCCGCTACAGTGTCGTAGTCGCGGAGAGTAGTCCGATCTAAGCGTACGAGTGTAGCGTGACAGGTTCGAAGTCGTCGTGCGTGGCGGGGCGGGGCGTGGGGCGCGGGGGCGGCGGTGGCGGGGGTAGCAGGCTCGTGCCCTCGGGGATGTACACGTTGGTCACGCGCTCCTGCAAACACTTAAGTGTTAGGATCGAGACAAAACTATGAAACTTGCAAATTATCTCCTAAAAGCCACTGGTCGGATAGTCTTTATGGACCTACAAAACAACATAAAAAGATACGGCTGGCATTTAATGTCGTCACAACTAACATATTCAGACCGAAACTTAGATGCGGATTTAAATCTTTAAGGCTTATTACCTGATTCTTGTCGTATTTGAAGATGCCTTGGAACCGATTGGTGCGCCGTTCGATGGGCTCGGCGCTGCCGCCGCTTGCGCCGGTGTTGCAGCTGTAGTTCGGGTTGTGGAAAGATATGTGTCCGCCCGAGTCACGATAATTTTCCTTCAGGTCACCGTCCCGGTCTCGGCTCATTTTCACTGTGGAAAATAGATTTTTGTTAATCGAGTTCTTCTTGTAAAACTTGATAAAAACTGGCTATAATATGTATATTGTAGTTGTTGCTTCTGTACCAGTTTATCGTACTTATTAGATGTGACTCTTATTTTTTTTTTAATTTTCATATTTATGACAAATTCTATGCTTCGTTTTTTAACATACCGCAAACGAATGCAATGACGACAATCCCGAGTAAGATGAAACACATGATGGCAATCATGATGATGATGGCGCCAGTACTGGTGTCCGGTACTGCGGTGGGTGGCGGTGGAAGACCGTTATCCTCTTGAATGTCCGTGTAGTCGTAGAAGGAGGGATAGTGTGCTGGCATTTTGTTGTCTATGCGGGTCTTCGGTACTAAAACAAACACAGTACCTATGTTAGTTCTAAAATTCTTCTGGAATAGGTTTCGTATTCAAATTTAGATAAGCTGGCTTATTCTGGCATTGACTAGATTGCAATTAAGTCCTATTAATATTATAATTAATGTAACAGTTTGTATATGTGTGTGTATGTTTATTACTCTTTCACGCAAAAACTACCGAACGAATTCTGATGATTTTTTACAGTAATATAGCTTATCACAATAGGAAATAGGCTACATAACATCATGCTGTGACCGACGAAACTGGACATTAACAAAAAACATAACTTGACGCAGGTGAAAACGCGGGGAACAACTAATATACAATAAATAAACCATCATGCTTACCAGTTGAACAAACAACACGATCAGGGTTGTCCGGACAGGCGCAAATGTAGTCATGTTCCCTGAAGAAGCAGATATGGGAACATCCGCCATTATCTTCCTTGCAAGGATTCCAGCCATGCTGCTTTTCAGATGAAACCGCTTTTATCTCCATGGTCATCTCCAAGTCAGTCCTCAATGCTGTGACATTCTTTCCGGTTTTCTTGTCCGCCCTCATCACAGCTTTCTTATACCAATCGGTCCAGTAGATGTAATCGTTGAACTGCAAATACACATCACAGAATAATGCGATTGAAAAAAGACCACAAATCTAGTCGCCATCAAAGTTGTGATGTTGAGCAAATGGTCAAAAGCTTTTGCTACTATCGCACAAACTTGAGCTCCTTTGAGACATACAATTTTTTGTAGTTATATTCCTCAAACCTTCGAATACACGTGATTCGAAACACAATAGAAAGACAATAGCTGCCCGACAGCCGGCTGTCGCTTGGTCGTCGAAGGGTTAAAACTAAAATTTGCACCTGTGTCATTCCAAAAGGATTCTTGGCTTCTGGAATGAGTTGTACTCGATGTTGCCCATTCAAGTCGGAAGTATCAATCCTATGCCGCAAGGCATCGGTCCAATACAGCCTTCTATCTTTGTAGTCGATCGTTATTCCGTTTGGAAAGCCGACGTCTTGGATCACGATAACTTGTCGCTGGCTGCCATCTAGGAAAGCTCGCTCAATGCATGGAGTTTGACCCCAGTCGCTCCAGTAGAGATATCTAAAAGATAATTAAATTGCTCAAGTTTTTAAACATAAAATTATGTATATTTTTCTGGTTTCATTATTTTATTTCATGGATACACACCCTTTAGCTGGAAACAGTGCTAGTGCCCTTGGTTCGCTGAGGTTGCTAAGCAAAGTTTTCCTAGAAGATCCATCTAGACGTGCTACTTCTATGACCTGGAACCAACACATTACAATATGTTATTTGCTGTTCATGTTTATAAAGTAATTGCTCTTCGTTGTTTATGACCAACCTTATATTCGTTGTCAGTCCAGTAAATGTTGTTTGCGATCCAATCTACTCCCAAACCGTTAGGAATGCCCATGTTGCCTTTGATGACGTCCTTCGTATCGCTCATGTTCATCATGTTAATAGACCTGAAATAGGTACATTTGTTTTGTTTTAACAGTTCAATGCTATTTGTAAAGTAAGTATAGAAATATATTCAACAGTCATTTATACCTGATAACGTCCAGATCGACATCAGTATAAAACAAGAGCTTCCGTTCCCAGTGGAAGTCTACTGCCACGGCATTTTGAACTTTAATAGGAAAGGCAACGTCCCATTGTTCTGGAGTATCAAACGAGATAAGGGCAATGCTGGTTTTCGTGGCGAAGAACAAGAAGCTTTCAGGGTATTTTCTGCAAGTTTTGGGGTTCGGATCGCTGGTGTTAAAGATCAAACCAGTGGGACAGGCACATGAATAACCTTGTGGTGTTCGAAGGCATAAGTGAGAGCAACCTCCGTTGTTAGTGCCACATGCGTTTTCAAGTTCCCGTTCGCCCTGTGAAAAATTTAACAAAATAGTTTACACCGGTTATCATTTTGTAGTGAACTACCAAATATATCCAGATTGTTCTGTGATCATACCTGGACAGCGCGGATGTCCATAAGTCCTTCCAAGTTCTTTCTGATTACTATAGAATTCTTGCCATTGACCTTGTCAGCTCTGTGTAAAGCCTGGGTTCTCCAATCAGTCCAATAAACATGTTGTCCCACAATGACAATACCGTAGGGATATGGAACATTGCTGAGAATAGTCCGCCGGTCATGGCCATTGAAGTCAGAACTTTCGATGGAGAGGACTTTAGCATCGTTCCAGTAGAGACGACCCTCGATTTTGTCGATAGCCAAACCGTTGGGCCACTTGATGTTATTTTCAACGATTACTCGCCTACAAAAAAAGGTAGTTAGTTAATTCCAACAAAAGAATTTTGCCAGCTTATTTTATACCAGTTTGGCATAGCACAGCAAATTACCTGTTCTTTCCGTCCATATCAGCTCGTTCGATCTTGGCAGATGTGCCCCAATCCGACCAAAACATATAACCGTACTCATAGTGCAGTGCGATAGCTCGAGGTGAATCTGTGAACATACAGTTCATTTAATATGTATTTACATGGAGTATTTTTCTTCGTGTTACAAGAAGTATAATAAAAAAATGGAGTTTATCCTTTGCTCACCTAAACCGGTCCACACAAGAACTTTTCTGTTAGTGCCATCAAGTTCAGCTACTTCAACACTATTCCTTCCGCCGTCTGTCCAGTAAATCTGTAAGTAATCACATGTTTAGAACATAATAAATTGTATTTACCAATTACACAGAACCTTTAGCATAAAAATAACTAGAATCTTGAAAGCCTAAAAATATGACGTTAAATAATTTGATCAACGAACCTTACGGCCTGTTGAGTCGATCACAATTCCGTCCACGGTATGTAAACCTTTCCCGATGATGGTCTCGATTTCCTTACCATTCCTGTTAGCTCTTTGTATCTTCCTTTCTCCAGTATCGGTCCAGTAGATGAGACCTAGAATGAGTATCTCTATAAGTAGCACATCTATAATTCTAAAGGATATAAGGTTTCCCTTTATATTTTTAATTTTTTTATCAAATCTTTAGTTCTGTCTGATTTCTATAGTTCTCTGAAACGATCTCTTAACTTCTTTCGGCTCTTGACAGTCAACTACATTTTAAAAGGACATAAGGTAGTATAGTTGCTTCTCTTACTCGTCTTATGATCTACATCAACTCCGAAAGCATTCTTGAGTATAGGAAGAGGCAGTGGTACGTCAATGAGGTAAGGTACGTCCAGAGACACAACCCGAATGTCCACACGATGTGCGAAGATCAAGTAGTTCACGGGACCGCTCGCGCAAGTTTTACCGTCCTTCTGTAAATGGATAACATGAAACTTATAGAGACACGCACATAGAATAAACTGTTTGACTAGACGTCTATACATATCCTGCTGTAATTTTTTTTTGTCTGATATGTATGTAATATTATGAGCGCGTGATACTTACCCCGATTTTAATTCCAATAGGGCAAGCACATGATTTTCCCATAGGTTTTAACAAGCATAGATGTGAGCATCCACCATTGTTCTTGCCGCATCTGTGTAGAAAATTGTTCTTTTAGTTCAAGCGGAGGTGTGGAAAAGAATACGAGTTTATTCAATTTATAAAGTCACTTTCAATAAGTTCAACGAGATAGACCAAATCTCAGTTTATGTCTTACCGATTAACTCCAGACACTCGTTCCTTGTGAAACACCCGTACATCCATGAGGCCAGCTACACCAGCACCGAGCGTGCGTCGATTTTTGCCGGTGTACTTGTTGGCTGCCTGAATTGACTGTGTGTCCCAATCCGTCCAGAATACTTCGTCACCGAACAGATCCAAGCCGAATGGGTGGGGCAGATGTTGACCTAAAGAAATTGTTCAAGTGCTTGAGTTTAGTGAGGTGGCACTTTAATTTGCTGCTGTTACATCATTTGTATTTTTGTTGGTCTTTTACAAGACTCTTTGCTGTTAGCTTAATTTAAACCTTCAAACACACGTGATTCGAGACACAATAGAAGGACAATAGCCGATATTCCGCTGTCGTTTGGTCGTTGAAAGGTTAAAAGCTTATTTCCACTTACCTATCAGAATAGTCCTTCCTGTGCCATCTAAGTTAGCGTATTCAATAGTCTGGTTTCCTCCATCAGTCCAGTAAATGCGACTGTTCTTTAGATCCAGTGCTAGTCCATTGGGCCATGTCATGTTGCCAAATATCAGTCGCCGTCTGTTCCCGCCGTCCATGTCTGCGCGTTCGATGCATGGGGAGGTGCCCCAATCGGACCAGTACATAACACCACCTACGAAGTTGATGATTATATGTTTTTTTTTCTAGCATAATTTTCCTCGTGTTGTAGTTGAGTTAGCATCAATTTAAAACAAAAACTTCAGGTTTTACAAAAGGACATAATTATATTTCTTTACAAACCTTTCGGATCCACAACAATGTCCCTTGGTTTGTCAATATTGTCCCATGCTAGTAAGGTTCTCATGCTTCCATCTACATTAGCCACTTCAATCCTGTTAGTACCAGCGTCAGTCCAGTACAGCTTGTCAGTCAACCAATCGTATGCTAAGCCCGCTGGCCAAACTGAAATCGAAAAATTTCGCTTTAGTATTTTTTTTAATAATAACTCCTTCCGTCCATATTCCTCCATATTTATTTTGTTTAATTTAAATATTACTTGTTGAGTGAATTTATTATTTCAATATCTCTTTATCTTGTAGTTAACTATTATAAAAAAATACGTACTCAAATTAGACCCCACAATAACTCGTTGCTGTGATCCGTTCAAGTAAGCATGGTTGATGGTATCTTTGTCCACATCAGTCCAGAATATAGAGTTGGTGTTATGATCCCAGTCCAAAGCTACGGCCGACTTTATTGTTTCAACCGGAATTACCTGAACATAAGCAAGGACATTATATACTTAGAGAATATAATTATACTTATCACATGCTTAGCACTAAGGGCGTGGCATACATCTGACAGAGGCTAAGCATTAAAGTCAACGCCCCGCTTTCGTTTAATCTACATAAATGAGCAAATAAAAACAATCAATGGTGCCAATATGAATACGAAATATACAATAAATGGGTTTTCAATTACCATGTCCAAAGAATCAGTTTGTTTCCTAGGATTCAGCTGTTTTAATCTGATGTCCTTCTTGCGAGCATATAAGAGCAGCTTTTCTGGGGTTTGTTCGCATGTACGACTGTAACAAAAGAATAATATTTAAAAACATTTTTAAGGATTTTCATCTGTTCAATATTAGAATAAAAACGTACCTATCAGAGTTCAGGTTAAATCCGACAGGGCATCGACATGAGTGGTCGTTGCTGTTCGGAAGACAGAAGTGAGAACAACCTCCGTTGTTAGTGCCGCAACGGTTCTTGTAAGATTTTATCTGCCTCAGTGGGTGGTAGCTGTAAGAATACAACAATTATTTAGTGATTGATGGCAAATATCAAATCTCGACCTATATCGCAGTGTTTCGGGATTGTTTGTCAATTTCATCAGTAGTATATGAATACTGATGTGTGTCACTTAGAGATGGGCAATTTGCCCGGCATTTTGGGCAGATTGGGAAAATTCCCAATAAATGCCCATAAATTCCTGCCCAAGGGCATTTATCTGGGCATTTATTTTTTGTTCAAAAGTTAATTTACGACATTAACGTTAGCTTTAGAAACTGGCTTAAATCGATGAGTTAAGTAATGGTTAATTATATAAAGGTGTTTTCTATATGAATTTTCTCATTCTACTAAAATTTAAGTTTTACAAAACCATGTTTACGAACACAAATGTTACGAGTTACCCGGTGGCGGCGCGGCGGCGGCGTAAAAACACTTTCATCAAGAGAGGAGTGCGGCAAGAGATGCGTACACTGTTATGGTTAGTTGTTTTAAGTAGATACGTACCTATATGATTTTATTAATTAAAATGGTTCTTAAAAGTACCATTTAATGTCATCAACTATTTCAATACAAAAAAAAAAAAAAACTTTGTTTTGAAGAAAAGTGAATGATTAGGGTCCGTTCACACCGATCGATCGGAAAGGAGAGCAGATTCTATTGAAAACTGAGATTTAAGTATTTTTAGTAAGGTTTATTTTTGTATGTGCACTGCTTTTGTCACTAAGAATGCTTGAAGGCACTTGGTGTGAAATAATAAAATGACCGGACCGGCTCCGATCGCGTACTTTTATCGATCGTGCAGCCGTTTGGCTCCGTTTATTGCTCTTTAACCAGGCGTCCGTCACTCGCTCAAGGCCACGCGTTTTATGCCTACCGCTTCGCGTATCGTCGACGATACAACGAACACCGGGCTGTCGCGCGCCCGGCTGAGTGCTCGCGCGTCACGGGTACAGCGCTGACTATCAAAATGCCGAAACCACGTAATTATTGCGTGATTATTGTGCAATTCCCCTGTTTCCCAATTCTCTTGTTTCCCTTTTGATTATTTATTAAAATTATTCACACGGTTTTGGATATTTTCGACACTAAAATATATTAGTCGGGAATTCAAGGAACGAAAAATATGCATCAGTCAATTTATCAAACTAAAAACAAATTTGATCAACAAATAAAATATTAATTGTTTTTCTAAAACATTCGTTTTATTACCATTGTCATCATACGTATAACCCTAGCAGATTTGCTGGACGACACGCACACACGTTAGTCGCGCAGCGGGCAAAAGAATCTCAACTCTCTTTGTGCGTACTTATGGTACGTTTCTCCTTGCTGCAAACAACTGGTATTATTATTATGATTTTGTAGGCTATTATAGCGTAGGTATTTTGGTTTTTGTATTGGAGTGAAGTATCTGTTACGTAGTAACTATTTATTAATCTGTGCTTTAACGCTCGCGCAGCATCGCGTGCTCTCTTTCGCTTGCGTAACCGATCGGCTCAGTTTGAGTGTTCTTTCTTGCTCGCGCAGCCAATCAGCTCCGATCTCTCCGGCTGCGAGCGCATCCGACCGGCTCCGAGCGCATCTGCTTTCAGGTCGCTTCCAGCCGGTCTATGTAAAATAGTAGGCGTCTTCGCTCCGACCAATTCCAAGCGTATACGATCCGCTGCCTTATTACCTATGAAACAGCAATTAGCAATAATTGCGCTGTGATCGCGCGCTCATCGCGCGGTTTTCTTATCACACATACCGGATCGTATAGTCGTATACACTTGGGAGTTGGTCGGAGCGGAGTCGCCTACTATTTCACATAGATCGGCGGAAAGCGGATGCGCTCGGAACCGGTCGGATGCGCTCGCAGCTTGTCGGATACGCTCGCAGCCGGTCGGTTGCGCTCGGAGCCGGTCGGATGCACTTGAAGCCCGTCGGATGCGCTCGGAGTCGGGAGTATGCACTCCAAAGCAGTACCAGTATTCCACACAGTCAAAGTTTTCGCTCGGTTGCGTGAGCGAGAAAGGAAACGCAGTCGGAGCGGATCTGGTACACTTGCGCGAAAGACATTTGCGCGAAAGACACTTGCGCGCGGCCGTTTGGGCGAATGGACACATGCGCGAATGGACGTTTGCGCCCATAGACATTTCCGCGAATGGACACTTGCGCGACTAGACGTTACCGCGCCATACCACTTGCGCGAAGCCCTTTGCGCGACGGACACTTGCGCGCCAGACAGTTTCGCGAGAGACGTTTGCGCCCAAACACTTCCGCGACTAGACACTTGCGCGAACTTTTTTCCAAAGGACATTGGGCAAATTTAAAAATATTATTAAGGGGTACCAATATTTTTTTATTTACTTAGTTTTTATTATATGGCGTCCACATACCTACCGTTGGTGGTAAGTCGTTTTCAAAAGCAAGATGGCGGCCATGATATTTTTCACGAAATACGTCATGGGTGTCGTTTTCATGGTTTTTTGGGGTGCTAAGGTCGAAAATGAGGTCGATTTGAGAATCCAAGATGGCGGTTTTGACCTTTTACACAATATGCGTCATGGGTGTCGTTTTCATGGTTTTTTGGGGTGCTAAGGTCGAAAATGAGGTCGATTTGAGAATCCAAGATGGCGGCCTTGACCTTTCTCACAATATGCGTCATGGGTGTCGTTTCCATGGTTTTTTGGGGTGCTAAGGTCGAAAATGAGGTCGATTTGAGAATCCAAGATGGCGGCCGTGACCTTTCTCACTATATGCGTCATGGGTGTCGTTTTCATGGTTTTTTGGGGTGCTAAGGTCGAAAATGTGGTCGATTTGAGAATCCAAGATGGCGGCCGTGACCTTTCTCACAATATGCATCATGGGTGTCGTTTTCGTGTTTTTTTGGGGTGCTAAGGTCGAAAATGAGGTCGATTTGAGAATCCAAGATGGCGGCCGTGATCTTTCTCACAATATGCGTCATGGGTGTCGTTTTCATGGTTTTTTGGGGTGCTAAGGTCGAAAATGAGGTCGATTTGAGAATCCAAGATGGCGGCCGTGACCTTTCTCACAATATGCGTCATGGGTGTCGTTTTCATGGTTTCTTGGGGTGCTAAGGTCGAAAATGAGGTCGATTTGAGAATCCAAGATGGCGGCCGTGACCTTTCTAACAATATGCATCATGGGTGTCGTTTTAATGGTTTTTTTGGGGTGCTAAGGTCGAAAATGAGGTCGATTTGAGAATCCAAGATGGCGGCCGTGACCTTTCTCACAATATGCGTCATGGGTGTCGTTTTCATGGTTTCTTGGGGTGCTAAGGTCGAAAATGAGGTCGATTTGAGAATCCAAGATGGCGGCCGTGACCTTTCTCACAATAAATAAATAAATGAATAAATGATTTATTTTTGTAAATAGGTAATAAATTACACTTTTACACGTCATTTTTTTTTTTCTTTTTTTTTTTATCGAACGATGGGACCGGTGTTTCCTAGCTGGACTACTCTGAGAAGAAACATCCGAAACAAACTCAGAGGTCAAAGTCTCTTTTAAAGTCCACACAATATTGTATTGGTCAAAAATATGCGAGGACCATGAAGGTAAACTGAAGGGATCTCTTGATGAGAGAAGCACACAGATTTGAGTGGACCTGTCCAAACAGTGCAAGCATTTGTCATAAGTCGTTAAGCTCAACTTAAAAACACGTAAGGAGCTCAACGTCTCGACGAACAATACCAAAGTAAGGACATTCGGGTAGGCCGCATTAAGTACTCAAACCGTCAGTCATTATAAAACATACTAGCAATCAAGCAACCCACATAGTCCTCACACTCACAACAAATATGATGTAAAAAAAAATATATAGGTACTCAGAAAAGTACATAAATGTCAAGTTCAATAATTACAATGTCAAAGAGAATAAAAATTGGTGTACAAAATAATAATACTTTAAAAAAGTACTCATAAATGTCAAATATTAAAATTTCAATGTCAATAAATATAAAAATGATAATTTTAACAAATGTCAATATTGGCCTATGAATGATTGAAGCAGCTCAATTCCAAGCATTTGAGTCCTCAATATACTCTTTAACAGAATAGAAAGCATTCCGGCATAATTTACGTTTTATAAATAATTTAAATTTGGTAATGCTAAGTTCCTGAATCTCTATGCATCATGGGTGTCGTTTTTGACGCATATTGTGAAAAAGGTCACGGCCGCCATCTTGGATTCTCAAATCGATCGACCTTAGCACCCCAAGAAACCATGAAAACGACACCCATGACGCATATTGTGAGAAAGGTCACGGCCGCCATCTTGGATTCTCAAATCGACCTCATTTTCGACCTTAACACCCCAAAAAACCATGAAAACGACACCTATGATGCATATTGTGAGAAAGGTCACGGCCGCCATCTTGAATTCTCAAATTGACCTCATTATTGACCTTAGCACCCCAAAAAACCATGAAAACGACACCCATGACGCGTATTGTGTAAAAGGTTACGGCCGCCATCTTGGATTCTCAAATCGACCTCATTTTCGACCTTAGCACCCCAAAAACCATGAAAACGACACCCATGATGCATATTGTGAGAAAGGTCAAGGCCGCCATCTTGGATTCTGAAATTGACCTCATTTTCGACCTTAGCACCCCAAAAAACCATGAAAACGACACCCATGACGCATATTGTGTAAAAGGTCAAAACCGCCATCTTGGATTCTCAAACCGACCTCATTTTCGACCTTAGCACCCCAAAAAACCATGAAAACGACACCCATGACGCATATTGTGAGAAAGGTCACGGCCGCCATCTTGGGTTCTCAAATCGACCTCATTTTCGACCTTAGCACCCCAAAAAACCACGAAAACGACACCCATGATGCATATTGTGAGAAAGGTCACGGCCGCCATCTTGGATTCTCAAATCGACCTCATTTTCGACCTTAGCACCCCAAAAAACCATGAAAACGACACCCATGACGCATATAGTGAGAAAGGTCACGGCCGCCATCTTGGATTCTCAAATCGACCTCATTTTCGACCTTAGCACCCCAAAAAACCATGGAAACGACACCCATGACGCATATTGTGAGAAAGGTCAAGGCCGCCATCTTGGATTCTCAAATCGACCTCATTTTCGACCTTAGCACCCCAAAAAACCATGAAAACGACACCCATGACGCATATTGTGTAAAAGGTCAAAACCGCCATCTTGGATTCTCAAATCGACCTCATTTTCGACCTTAGCACCCCAAAAAACCATGAAAACGACACCCATGACGTATTTCGTGAAAAATATCATGGCCGCCATCTTGCTTTTGAAAACGACTTACCACCAACGGTAGGTATGTGGACGCCATATAATAAAAACTAAGTAAATAAAAAAATATTGGTACCCCTTAATAATATTTTTAAATTTGCCCAATGTCCTTTGGAAAAAAGTTCGCGCAAGTGTCTAGTCGCGGAAGTGTTTGGGCGCAAACGTCTCTCGCGAAACTGTCTGGCGCGCAAGTGTCCGTCGCGCAAAGGGCTTCGCGCAAGTGGTATGGCGCGGAAACGTCTAGTCGCGCAAGTGTCCATTCGCGGAAATGTCTATGGGCGCAAACGTCCATTCGCGCATGTGTCCATTCGCCCAAACGGCCGCGCGCAAGTGTCTTTCGCGCAAATGTCTTTCGCGCATGTGTCCTGATACCAGTCGGAGCCGATCGGCTGCGCGAGCGTTAAAGAGCAACAAACGGAGCCAAACGGCTGCACGATCAATAAAAGTACGCGACCGGAGCCGGTCAGCTCCTTTTATTATTTCACACAGTGTCTTCAAGCATTGTTAGTGACAAAAGTAGTGCACATACAAAAATAAACCTTACTAAAATACTTAAAACTCAGTTTTTAACGTGATAAGAATGAACGTGAAAAGAGCCGGTTGGTGTGAACGGGCCCTAATCATTCACTTTTCTTTAAAATAAAGTGTTTTATTTCTGTATTACAGAAAAAGTAGATTATTGTTATTATTATTTTAAAATGAAAATGTGTTCAATCATTCACGTTCCTTTGATGTCTTTTATCTCTGTTTTGACATGAAAAAGTATATAAATGTTATTATTTTAAATTAAAAATGTGTTCAACCATTCATATTTCTTCATTTATTTCTTTAATACATACTATTTTACATGAAAAACCACATAAAATCACGTTTAACGAGTCCCATGTTTTTATGCCCTACGATCGGGCATTTATCGGGCAAATAAAAATAAATTCCCAAAATGCCGGAAACTTACTATATTTTCCCGCCGGGCAGAAACACTTTGCCCATCTCGTCACTGTAATTTTTTTTTACAGTATAATTACCAAAATAACTTACCTATGAATATCCATAGGAACATTTAACCCTGCATGAACTGTCTGTATCCCCATACCGGTGTTCTTGTTAACAGTAGAGATGCTCTTGGTGTGCCAGTCTGTCCAGTAGATAGCGTCTTCGAACAGTGTCAGAGCAAATGGGTGAGGGAGGCCTTTGTTGGTTACCTATAGGACAGAAAAGTGCTTTTTACAATACAAACCTTAGGGCACACGACAAACTATTGTGAAATTAAAGTTTGCGACTTTTGTCACAGTATCTCAAGGTGCTTCTGTTTTTAGTTGTACATACCTTCTTCCGATCTCGTCCATCGAAGGAAGATTTTTCGATGACATGGTGTTTGGCATCTGCCCAGTATATCTTAGATTCCGTGTAGTCGATGGTCAGTCCGTTAGGCCAGAAGATCTTATCTATTATAATGCTCTTTCTCCTACTACCATCCATATCTGCACGTTCTATCTTTGGATTGGGACCTATAAATTATTAAATGTATTAGAAACAGAGAAATCAGTTCGTGTACTTTCAATCAACACGGATTTTTCAAGCTATTTTATGGAACTCAATGCTTCTTACCCCAATCAGTCCAGAACACTAATGCGTCCCCAGGATGCACTGCTATAGCCCTAGGTTTATCCAAATCATTGGCTGCTATGACCGCCCTCTGAGTTCCTTCAAGAGTAGTAACTTCCACGCGACGAGTACCAGAATCCGTCCAAAACAATAAATCATGTATCCAGTCGACTGCCACTCCACTTGGTGTTTCTAGGCCCCATCTTATTACATCTATGAGAAGACAGGTAAATAAAGATATATGTTTTGAACCCTACCTGCTATAATTCCGAAACATGGTTCAAAGATGGTTTTAAGTCTGTTTTGTTTATGTGCTAAAAATTGGGGAGCAGGTTAACATCAGAGCCGAGTCGTGTTCTGTCACAACTTGATGACTTACCTGTCAAATTATTGTTATTCATTTGAGCTACTCTGATGACTCTAAGGTTGTTCTCAGTCCAGAAGACGAGCTGTTTCTCGTAGTGGTAGTCCAAGGCAACAGCGTTATGAAGACCTTTCACTACTGGCATGTAGTTGTCTCCAGTAAGCCAAACCTGCGCAAAAGTATTGTATTTTTTTAGGATGGCTTAATACTGATAATATTTTCTTTAATATTTTTTTAAATAATCATATCGATATCTCATTTCCATGTTTTTAATTCTATTATTGTAAAACATCTATAAAAGTGCTTACCTGTCGTATGCCAACGCGATTTGAAAACAGCAGCGTAGGCGATTCCCCGGTAGGCTTACAAGATCTACCATCAGGTCTCAAAACGTATCCAGTCATACAGCCGCACTTGAAGCTTCCAACTGTGTTCGAACAAGTTTGAGAGCAAACAGGATCTTGTTCGTACATGCATTCATCGATGTCGCGGCACCTAGGTAGAAAAAAAACAAATGAATCACAAAAACCTGGGAAAGAAATTTGAAATTTTTCGATCGATATGTTTCAAAACACACATTTCTACAAAAAGCTATTTGAAAAGGATAGTTTATCTACAAAGATATTTACGTGTGGTTATTAAAGTCCAATAGAAATCCCAGAGGGCACGTGCAAGCCTGATGTCCTTCGTACGTAGTAATACACATTTCAGGGTCACATTTATCTTCAAAAGTGCACTTCCTCTTGACTGGGCATCTGTCTTCGTCATCTCCTTCGGGGCAGTCCTTCATGCCGTCACAAACGTGTTTCCTATTGACACAGTTCCTGAAAGCATTGCTGATGAGGTGGTCTTGAGTTTTGCAAGTGTACTGATCCTCTTCACAATGCACTTCGCAGTTCATTTCGTCTTCACCGTTTGTGCAGTCCCTGACAGCGTCGCAGAGCCAAGTTTTCTGTACAAAGAAATAGTTACATATATTTTGCTATTATTTGCTTGGTCGTATTGCGTGCTGTGGAGTAAAGGTATCTGTTAACCTTGAAGATTTTAATCATCTTTGTATATCAATCAATTAATTTGTGAAACATAGGTGTTTATATAAATGGAAATAGAAGGATCAGAATATTTCCTATACTACCATCTCTCCATTTAGAATACGGTATTGTAAATAGTGCCAATGATGGCGTAAGTAGCGGCCCTTTGATGGTGCCATTTAGATGATTTTATGCCATAGATGTAACAACTTACCAGAATGCATCGTCGGTCAGCGCAAGTAAATTCGTCATCAGTACAGTTTCGCATGGAGTTGGGTTCACAGTTGAGTTCATCGCCGCTGTCCGCACAATCTCTCTCAGTGTCACACCGCCAACGATCCGGGATGCACTTGCCGTCGCTACATCTGGTTTACAAATAATTTTACTGAATATTAATTGGTTTTAATCAAATGCGCATTTTTTTTCCAGCAATGATCAAAGCAAATGTCATATTATCTAATTGGCACGCGGTGAACTACAGTAAAATTTTAGACTGCTACCATTTATATTTTCGTAAAGCACATACCTAATATTAAGTGTTAGTTAACACAGCAATCTATTTTCTTAAAAGTTTAAGCCGCGCTGTACATGCTTGTTTTATGTTATCATATACTTAACAGGACAAAAAATTTAGAGTTTTGAGAACGTACCTGAATTCTCCAGCATTGCAGCTTCCTGGTAGCATGGGACACGTGTCTTCATCGGTCCAGTCCCCACAGTCGTTGTCACCGTCACATTGAAAGTCTTTACGGATGCATCGTTTGTTGTCGCATTGAAATTCGTTCTCGCCGCACCGGATTAGATCCACAGCTGTTGAAAGAAGTTTAATTGAAAATTCTCTCTTTACAAATCTGACTTTAGGGAACCTCTGTGAGAGACTGGTGCCAGATATAGGTTTCTGAGAAATACCTGAGTTACCAGGTCTCTAGGTTTCATGGCATTCTATGGTTAGAATTAGCTTTTACAAAAATACCGTGCAAGAGTCGTGGTAAAGCATTATGCAAAACAGGAATACGGCTAATTAGGACATTTGCTAACTGTTAAACACATATGGCAATAGGGTATTTTATATTATAATGCAATAATGTAAGACACAATTTCTATGAAACTTCTTTTATTTTAACCCTAAAATGCGTTTTATTTTAAATTTTTCGTATAATAAGGTTTTTGGCTGCTTTGAAATCAATAAATAGTTTGTCAATGGAAATGGTGACTGAGTGACGCCATAAGGTGACATTGCTATACAAAATCTATGAGAGAGTCGAGTTTTGATAGCATATAACCTAAGCTCAAATAGTATACTCACGACAGTCGGCCTCGTCGGAGCTATCAGGACAGTCGGCTTCCTTATCGCAGCGCCAGTGCTTAGAGATGCATTCTCCGATCGCGCACGTAAACTGGTGTTCTCGACATCTGTATAGAGTAAGAAAAACTGTACAATACCACCGAAAATATAGAATTATTTAATGTTTATCTTTAGCTTTCAATAGGACTAGGGTCCTACGGCCAGCTGATATCTCTCATCATTAGAGGCTTCTGACCACCCGTAATTAAACTTTTGCGAATCACAATCGGGACCAACGGCTTTACGTGATTTCTAGATATAAAAACCGGTCAGGTGCGAGTCGGACTCGCGCAATGAGGATTCCGTAAGATTTTTTTTGTAAAATACATACAAAGGAGATAAACCCTTTTTATTACTACACCGAATTTCTAAGTCAAGTCTGTGAGATAATATTTAAACTTAAAATATGTAATTAGTTTGAGAAATAAAACCTAATTATTGTTGTTACATTTCTCTTATTCATGTGCGAGTCAGAATGTAAAAAAGGTAGCACCGACTTATCTGCGTTACGATATCGGCCGGGAGACGTATTTAGCTAGGTCAGACTTTTACTGACTAAAACCCACCCATGCTTCTTCCCTAGAGGGTCCTAGGGGCCACGTATTTAGGTATCCTGGATCGCTGTTTTAGACGCGTAACATAACTCTATAATCTCATAGATATTCAGTGCTATGCCCATAAAAAAAAGATTAATGAAAAGCAACTGAATACAGTACAAGCAAACAAGTCATGCCTCGTTACCATGTTCCGCTGCGTGGTAGAAGTCGACACAAACGGACGAATAAAAACGGATTTTCAACTATTAAATAAATAAATAAATAACTACTACCTAACTATTACTATTGGATACATAATTAATATTGGATGGTTTATAACTATTGGATGATGATTAAAATGGAAAAAAAAATATTACAGTTATCCGTGGAATTAATAATCTGAGAATTAAACACTGACATCTATATATACAATCATAACAGTCTGACATCTCGTATTAACGGAAGAAGACCTTATGACTTATGACCTTATTACATTCGATTATTTTTTCCGAAATTTTCTATAATGCACTAGAAATTAAAAATGCAACTGACTACCATTACATCACTTATAAATAACACTTTGACAAGCATTTGCACTGAGACTTTGCATTACAAAGAACTAAAACTATTAAAATTAATTAAACTTATTAAAACTTTGCATTTACACTGAGTGATACTTAGAGATTAAATGTTCAATACTAAATATAATCTCAGAAAATTGATTTTTAATGATTTTTAACTTTGGTATAGTAATGAAAATGTTTATAAAATTGAATTCTATTAAAATAATGTGTTTTTATTTGTTGGCCGGCAAATTATAAATTAGCCCAATCTGGGTGATGTCCTTTACGGTTTTCGGAGTTTTTCCTTTACTTGTGCTACATGACAATGCTTCTTGCCAAATTTCATAAGTCTAGCTAGGTCAATGGAAAGTACCCTATAGGCTTTAATTCCCTTGCAAATGTCTAAATATGCAAATGGAACATAAACAGCCGTATATTTTTATTGCGTTGATTTAGAAATTTGATTTTTTCACTGCTTTGAAAGATAGCAGACTTGAGTATGTGATATTAATTTCAGCTTGATATCACGACGTGTTTCTGAGATAAAGGGTCTTGACAGACGGACGGACAACAAAATGATCCTATAAGGGTTCCGTTTTTACCTTTGGAGGTACGCAACCCTAAAAATAAGTTTAGTTATATTGTAGTAAGTAATATTGGAAAATAAGAGAACTGTACCGATAGTGCGCTTCAGAAAAACTGTCGATCGTAGTCAGCAGTCGATAAATTACTGCGTCATCTCTCATTCAAAATCAAGCTCGTAGCCACAGAAGAGAGCTCTATTCTGTGCTCGTAGCCGTAGCATACGTTGCACTTAGCAATCGTAGCTTTCGTAGCGGATAAGCTTATTTTACCGCGTGCGTTTTGTCACGAATACTGCAAGCGCTACGATTCCTCGAATATTCCAGACCGAGCTTATACTACAAGTCTAAGCTCGAAACTAGATATGTAATCATGAATCATAATATTAAATATAAAACCCCTATTACCTAGTACGACAATTAAGATTTAAAATATATAAACGATCGTACTTCAAAATAATAAATTAACATTAGATACCTAAATATAAAAATCTCTTGTAATTATTTGTTATTTCGCAAGGGTCTATCTGGTTACCGAACCTACTCATGAAACGGCATAGTTACTTCATTGTTATCAATAAGTAAAGCGAAGACGTACGTTAATACGTCACATTAGCGTCACTAAGTTGCTGTAGGTGTATCAATAGTGTTAATCACGTCGATGATTTTGTTCTATAATGAGCCCGCCCACGGAACTGGGATATATCGGGCGAGTCTCCTTTTTCTAGGGGCACAGGGAGCGCGTAGGCGCGTCGCCATGACAACCTGCGCCCCCTCCCCGCCCCGCGCCTCGCAACCCCGCGCGCCCGACCAGCCCCGACGTATTGATCTGCCGACCGCTACAACCCGTACCGCGCAGTGTAAAATAAAATCCTGAAAGTCCCGCCTAAACTTCTTAAATGGTTGTACTGTTCTGGACTAAGGTTTCGGGTTTCTATCTACGTCTTTCCCGTTTTTGCTGGTTAGGAATCAACGACCTGACTTTGCTGTCGAATAACATACAAAAAAAACAGTTCTGAACCTCAAAGGTTGTAGATAAGATCGCATAAACCCTGCGGATTATTATACCTACAAGACATAATATATGATGTTTGTTTTTAAGTACTATCACTTTTAAACGTTGATATATAATAATATAAATTAATATTTTCTACTGTACTCATAAAAAGTACTGCCAGCAATCCAGCATATTGAAAAGGCGACTCCATTATTAGAAGTTTTGTTACGCCTACTCCATCTTTGCCAGATAACTACGCAAAACACCTGAACTGACACTGATTGAAACAACAGCAGCAAAAACGGATCTTATTTGGCGATGTTTTGCTCTCACATAATGGGTACTAAGTGAGCAGTGTGCTGTTATTTACGCCAGGGGCCAAAGAAAAAGGCCCGCCCTATTTTTATCCCTAAGCTTATGCTTTGGCAAGACATTAACAAGCACTAAAGTAAGGTTTACTAACGATCATTCTCGATTTTGATGTATAAGTGCAGTTGTGATCCTTAAATTAAATATTCATCATTTGAACGTGGTACCATCTCCGTTTCACGGAATTCGACGTCAGAATAATGACATTATTCACGTACTATTTAAAGTTCAATGCATCAACATTATAGAACCTACCAGTGTGGGTTGCAAACCAATCAAGAGCTATAAATATATTACGTAGGAAGCGCACGACGAAGGGCGCCCTACCGACAGTTCCACTGTCATACGAGTAGGTTTACAAGTACCTATAGCTAACACATTTACACCTACAGCTTACCGAATACAAAAGAAAAGACCCTCTGATTAGGTTAAAAATACACTTCTGTAAATAGAACTGTTTTTATCATACTTACGTCATGGTGGAACGTCTGCCTGTTATTGTTTGAAAAGAACCTAAGAACCAACTTTTGTTTTGGATTTCACGTGGGTATAATAATGATTTTCCTAAGATGACTAACAGCATTATTATTCTTGTGATAGCTCTAAAAGGTTTTTTTTCAGCTGAATAAATACCAGCCATATAACGGGTAAAATTACATCATTGAGTTTTAGAACATAATAGAAACATAATTTTAATTTATGCAATGTGCGTGTTCATAAATGCGCAGAATTTGCATTGGCTAGTAAGTCACGTCCCCTCTCTTCTCTGTGCAAACCCCAATGACGCAGTTAATCTGGACGTTATACTATGTGACGTCATTCTTCAGTAGAGAATGTCATAGCCTTATATGTAGGTACTACTGTTGTTTTTAGGGGACGCTTTGAGCGCTTATTCTCGCTGATGCAAAGTTACCCACTGCTTTCTGGTCGTCTTATCAAATAGACTAAGTATAATAGGGATAAGATCCCCATTCTGCTTGAACCATCAAGTAAATAAACCCCACAGCACTTACTTGCCCTTAGTGCAGCTGGATTCGTCGGAGTTATCCCGGCAGTCGTTGTCGCCGTCGCACACCCAGTCCTTGTGGATACACAGTCCGTTTGTGCAGGTGAACTGATCTGCTGTACAGTTTAATGTACCACCTGGTGGAGTAAAGGACACTATTACTATTATTTGCTAGCTTTAAAGGAGCCTGTAGAGATTTATAGCGATTCAAAAAAATAATAGCAGTATGTGAGGTACCAATAAATTTACCACTTTTGGTTGTGAATAATACACAGTTAATGGAAAAGAAAATTGAATTCTTATTCAAGTGGCAACTGCTAACTACGCCATGTTGGTTTGTGTGAATATATGATAGTGATACGAAAAGCTTACCGCATTGACTTTCGTCGGAATAGTCGCCACAGTCGTTGTCACCGTCGCAGAACCAATCGATCTTGATACAAACACTGGTGGTGTGGCAGAGCGTACGGTTCTGGTTCTCATCACAAGCCGGTGTGCAGTTCTTCTCGTCTTCTGCTTCAGCGCACTCTACTCTGCCATCGCATCGGTTTGCTATTGGTATGCAGGTACATGATTTCTGTAAGAAAGATTTTCATGAATACGATTGGCAGGTACTTATTTGCTTTTCAAAAAATATTTTCATATGAAAGCCAGGTCTATTCATCAGATAATAATAATAGAGATTAATGGAATAAGACTCCTCTCACAGTTCCTTGGATTTTAATCAAAGAATAAGTACCTGACACGAGAATTGTTGATTAGCACAAGGCTGGTGACATCCACTACCAGGTTCTTCCTCTTCGGGCAGAGTGTGTGATACCGTGTGTATATGCTTGAATGCGGGACGATCTGTGAACATCGTAATATCGTTAACTCTGGTATCATACTTTAGTGTCCTTTTTTGTTTTAATTTCAGTACAGAGGTCTTTATTAATTCGTCCGTAACTAATTATACAATTTAAAAAATTGTCTCGCATGGTGCGCTTCCAGTAAATAATAATAGCGTCGGAACAATATTGCTTCAAATGTATTATTTTGTCAGAAATTCCGTTTGCTTGTAAAAAATGGTCTATTGTTTTATTATTAAAAGATACATTTATCTGCATTTTGCTTCGCATATGCTATCTACATCGCAGTCACTTTTTAATAGCATCAATATTGTTACCATATTTGCCAATAATTGCTACAACAATTTCCCGCTTGCTCCTGAGTAATTGGGCACTGTGTTTAGTAATTGCTAGATAAGAAAAACTTATGTGAGGAGATTTACTTACGGTGCCAAGTCTCGACGCGCGTATGCTGGTTATGGGGCCAGAAGCCCTGTGGTGGAGCCCCCAGACCACCAGATCCCATGGCTGGTGGCTGGTAGACCGGGACCCGGCCCATGGAGCGTAGGTCGGGGGGCTCCGCGGTGCCATTGGCTGGCCGCGCGCCCCTCAACGACGGTGATGTATCATCGGCTTCTACTGCTGAACGATATTGAGTTAATGAGTTTATAGTGAAGAAAAAATGCTAGAAAATATGTTAATTAAACGAGTATTCGTTGTTCTTTTTAAAAACCTTTTGAAACAATAAACGTTGCAAATTAATTAAGAACGAGGACAAAACATACTTTAGCGTGCTTGAATATGAAAATTTTACGTGGGGTGATGAATTTGACCTAGGTCATTTGAATTAAACCCATAGGGTGACTGGTAATTAGTGTTCATACTTAAACACGTGATTGTGCTCATGATAACCAATAACTTTTTACTAAAGGAACAAACCAAAATCGCGAAACAAAAATCAGCTGTTCATTACAGTACATTACATTACATTACATTGTTTGAACAGCTGATATTTTAGCGATTTCGGCTTTGCCCCAATATAAAAAATGGTTTGTTATCATGAGCACAATCACGTATTTAAGTATCGTACACTAATTGCCAATCACCCTATATAATTTGTACTCAATACAATAGATACGTACCATTTAGCCAGACGAGGGTCAAACAGGCGTAGGTGATAAACGCGAAGAGCGGCGCAGGCATGGTGGTGGCGTGGTGGGCCTGGCTCGCTTAGGTGACTTGGTTGGCCGCGCGGCCTGTCACCCGCGACGGGGCCACCATGACGTGCCGATACCACGCAGGTACTCTGTGCCAGAAAGTAAACTTGTAGCTACTTTTCCTCATATGTAGTAGGATGCCTATATACCAGTTAACGAACTTAATGAGCTGAAACAAAGACTCTATAAGTTAGGAGAATTAAGAAATAAAACATTTTTTTTTTGTAAATATGAAAACATAACCACAATTTAAGTTTAAAATAAGTCGGAAAAAGTACAATTAAGGAAACCGGTTTCCTAAATTGGACCGCAGTTTAGATGAGTTGCAAACTAAAAACAACCTAGTTTTTTTATTATTATTAATGTCTAATTATTTCAAACACAATACGGAACAACAACAAAAACCCAATAATTTTTTAACATCCAAAATATTTCAATCAAGTTATCAATCGAGTTGAAGAACCCTCCATAATCCGTAATAAATTGTACTGGTCTACCGGTACATTTTATGATTATCTTACTTGGTACAAATTAGGCAACTCTTAGTTTTATTTTTAAGCAAATCGTCATAATATGCAAACTGTCATAAAACAACATTCTTAAAAAAATGCACTAATATGCTTATACAGTTGCGGTGTATTTATAATTGTCACAAGAAATCCTTTGGTAAACATTAATAAAATAAGAGCAGACTCTTATTTTATTAATGTTTACCAAAGGATTTCAAAGTCCAGTAAACAAAAATATTTTTTACGGCATTACTCTGTCTGTTGTGCCATCGTATCCAAATTGGCAGCGATTGCGTCTTGTTGTTAGCACAGGGCACTGCTTTTTAGCTTTGCCAATTTAAAACTAAACATAATAGTTTGTTAGATTTTCAGGTGATACAATTTAGGAGCTGGTCCAATTTAGGCAGCTCGGCCCTATAGTTTGGAAAGAACTATTATTAAAAACCGGCCAAGAGCGTGTCGGGCCACGCTCAATGTAGGGTTCCGTAGTTTCCCGTCCGTCACAATAAGTGTACTTACTTATAAGTTTGAAAAAGGCTATTTGTTACGTTGACATACTAAGTACGCAGAATTTATTTTGTACAACCTTTTTGTCTTTTTTGTACAAAAACTGTTCTTTCTATCAAGTTCAAAATAATTTTCCTAGAAAGTTCTTATAAAGTTCAACTTTCCAGATTTTTTTCATATTTTTTAAACCTACGGGTCAAAAGTTAGAGGGGGGGGGGACGCTTTGATTTTTCCTTTTGGAGCGATTATTTCCGAAATTATTGACATTATCAAAAAATGATTTAGGTAAACCCCTATTCATTTTTAAATACCTATCCAACAATATATCACACGTCAGGGTTGTAATTAAAAAAAACCGGTCAAGTGCGAGTTCTACTCGCGCAACGAGGGTTCCGTTAATTTGTTTTTTAGTGAAATAACTACAAATTTACGGTTTTCGGTGTTTTCTCTTTACTTGTGCTACATGACCTTGCTTCTTGCCAAATTTCACGATTCTAGGTCAATGGGAAGTACCCTATAGGTTTTGAGTTTTGATTCCCTTGAAAATGTCTAAATATGCAATATTTAGACATTTACGCCGTATCTTTTTATTGCGTTGATTTAGAAACTTGATTTTTTCACTGCTTTAAGATATAGCAGACCTGAGTATGGAATATTAATTTGAGCTTGATATCTCGACGCGTTTCTGAAAAAAAAAGGGTCTTGACAGACGGACGAACGGGAGGACGGACGGATGTGAACTAACTACAAATTTACGGTTTTCAGAGTTTTTCCTTTACTTTTGCTACATGACGTTGCTTCTTGCCAAATTTCATGATTCTTGGTCAATGGGAAGTACCCTATAGGTTTCGAGTTTTGATTCCCTTGAAAATGTCTAAACATGCAATATAAACCGCCGTATCTTTTTATTGCGTTGATTTAGAAACTTGATTTTTTCACTGCTTTGGGAGATAGCAGACTTGAGTGTGTGATATTAATTTCAGCTTGATATCTCGACGCGTTCCTGAGAAAAAGATTCTTGACAGACAGACGGACAGACGGACGCCTGATGTCAACTAACTACAAATTTACGGTTTTCGGAGTTTTCCCTTTACTTGTGCTACATGATCTTGCCTTTTGCCAAATTTCATGATTCTAGGTCAATGGGAAGTACCCTATAGGTTTTGAGTTTTGATTCTTTTGAAAATATCTAAATATGCAATATAAACCGCCGTATCTTTTTATTGCGTTGATTTAGAAACTTGATTTTTTCACTGCTGTGAGAGATAGCAGACCTGAGTATGTGATATTAATTTCAGCTTGATATCTCGACGCGTTTCTGAGAAAAAGGTTCTTGACAGACAGACGGACAGACGGACGCCTGGTGTGAACGAACTACAAATTTACGGTTTTCGGAGTTTTCCCTTTACTTGTGCTACATGACCTTGCCTTTTGCCAAATTTCATGATTCTAGGTCAATGGGAAGTACTCTATAGGTTTTGATTTCCTTGCAAATGTCCAAATATGCAATATAAACCGCCGTATCTTTTTATTGCGTTGAATTAAAAAGTTGATTTTTTCACTGCTTTAAGAGATAGCAGACCCGAGTATGTGATATTAATTTCAGCTTGATATCTCAACGCGTTTCTGAGAAAAAGGGTCTTGACAGACGGACGGACGGACGGACAGACGGACAACAAAGTGATCCTATAAGGGTTCCGTTTTTACCTTTTGAGGTACGGAACCCTAAAAAAAAACCACTTCCCTATTTACATATAGGGGGGCTACCCTAATAAAACATTTTTTTCCAATTTTTATTTTCGCACTTTGTCGGCGTGATTGATATACATATTGGTACCAAATTTCAGCTTTCTAGTGCTAACGGTTACAGAGATTAAGCGAGGACGGACGGACAGACATGGCGAAACTATAAGGGTTCCTAGTTGACTACGGAACCCTAAAAAAGAACCGCTTCAGCTCAAATTGCTCTATTTCGGAAATATGCCGAAACTACGCTGAAAAACCTCTTTCCGAAATATATTTAGCGCCTTACTAATAATCGCTGCATAAAGTAATGACAGGTATATACGTCAAAAAATGTATGGTTACATAGGCTTTATTCATTGCATAACTTTACACAGTGATTATTAGTAAGGGCATTAATGTTTAGCAGACGACGTAACGAAAGTGTTGCTGCACATTAGGATTGCAGGCATAAAATAATATTTGTAGAGACTCTGAGGAGAGGCATTCGTCACTGAAATCACTTGCTTTTGGACGGCGTGGTTCACAATGTCCTTAGTCATTAGTCAAGCGTTTATTTTAATAGAAAACTACTCGTATAAATAACTAGACCTGTTATTAATACCGACCGGACATTTAAGTCGTAGCTTTATTTATTTCAATAGCAAGCACTAAGTTTGTCGCTCTATGAAAACTTACAGCTAATAACAGGGACCCTAGTGACCATGAAAACACTACATTTCGCCTAATGTTATTGGGAGTACTTTCATATACACCGATGAGTAAATGTTGTGTGAATTTTGAGACATTTTGTATCGATTTTGACTTTTAAGTCGTAAACCGTCAAGGAGAAAAAAAATGTAAAAACTTTAAGCAAATATGCAAATATGTATAGCCGCGAGAAACTGGTTAACATCTTGGATTTTTTGGATAGAGACAGCAAGACGTGAAAATACCAGTTCAATGGTTGCAGCAGGATAATACGCGAGTGTCTAAATACGCATACGACGAATCATTTATAGCATATGAAATTACTAGTTATTGGCGATCGAACATTTAATACATACACTAAAGGAATAAATAAACTGCAAGTAAGGTCATTAAAGCTTGTGGTAGGTGCCCTTGTACCCAGAAAAATAAAAAATAAACTGACGGACGTTGGACAACGGACACCCTGACAGAATGCTAAATACTGTAATTGCGCTAACAAATCAGATTCCACATGACTACTAATTCAACAATTTTATGATAAAAGCTCCAAATACCCACAATTTAAAAGGTTTAACCATTACAATTACGAGAGGCTTAACCAAAATAACTGATTTTTTTGTTTGTTTTGACATGTAGAATGTTTAACACGAGTAATGAAACCGGGATTTTGTAAAACTTTATGATTGCAAAGAGTGTCCATGTAGTTTCTTGCTTCTTCTCCAGAGAGGCTTATCTCCATTATGGAATAAGTAACTAACTAAAATTTTCTGTCTAGCCGACTGAATCTATGACAGTTTAAAGTGCCTGTGAAATGACGTATGTGTAATAAATGCTATAATTTTATTTGGAAAGAAAATAAGTGTAAGTTTGTCATTGTTTAAAAATAATACAATTTTATTTGTACTATTTGAATAAACAAATAAATAAAAAGTTTGTTTCGAGAACTTTTTATTTATTTGTTTATTTTTTATTGCTTTTAGTTAATTCTGACGATTAAATGCATTCACAGTACCAGAATTGATCTGTCGCTTCTAAACTCATGACGTTGACGTCATGAGTTAACTGTCCAATATTGATTAAATTTATTTACATCTAAAGATGTTTAAAATGTAAATCTAACTCTTGAAACAGGACATTTTAGAAATGTTCTAGAGAAAAACTTATTATTTTCTAGTTAAAAAAAATATAGCAAATAAGAACTTATTTAATAATAATGATTATAAGTCATTACCCCAAGTTCCAAGATAAACACTAAGAGGCAGTTTCACAAACTCCTTATCTAGAAGATGAATCCAAAAATGAAACAGATTTTGTATGAATTTACCTGCCAGATATTTTAATCAGAAATTATCAGAAGAATGTGAATCAGACACTAAGGCGAGATCAACAAGCCATACTTGGCAATAACTTTAGCTAAACAACATTTATGTCACAGTCGCACAACTGTTAAACTACAATGATAAGATAAAGACGGGAGTATACCAAAGCCAAAGGACGAGTTAAGGAACGTCTAATTAGAGATAAAGAGCGCTTTCAGACTAGCGTATTATATGCGCCTGTAAGCTCGTTTGTAAGCGCTCCTTTTGCCATACGTGCAATTCGTTCAGGCGTAGCCGCGCTTATAAACTCATCAACGCCATGTTCATACTGATTCGACACTACCGGTTCAAGAAATTTCTCAAATAAGCCTGTGTTTCAAAAATAAAAACGTTTTGAATAACCGTCTTCAAAAGCTCAAAATAATATAATAACTTAAAATTCGGAAGTCGGTGGCAATGCAAAACAACAAACAGAACGGAAGCCACCATCTTTAATTTTTTTTTTGTTTTTATGTCGGTTATTTATTTTAAAGCTTTTAGTGTTGTCAATCGACAACTTGAGTTATTTATTGCTATCGATGTTGGTATTAGACATGAAATAGGGATTTGACGTAACCCCACGAAAAATAGTCCAATGGCTTCAAATCGCACTAGATTGTCGACTAGGCCGCCAATTAATAGATCTAAAACGAGAGATTAATTGCTCACCATATTCATTGCGCATGTGGCACCGTATTGTTGAAAAAACATATCAACCAGATTTAGCTCATGTATTTTGGACAGTGAAAAGTTATAACGACCTTGAAATGGTCGAAGTGCGTGAAACACATTTTTATTTATTTATTCTTAGGATTATCAAAAGCTACAACAAAAGGATACAACAGTTTAAGAGGCATGGAGCCAGGTTCTCACGGATAGAAACAAATGAAATAAAAGAAAACTGACCCCTACATAAAATTCAACGATATGAAAGCATTGTTCGTTTGCAAGTCTAGTTTTAGTTTCGTTGGGCTTGTTCGCACTTAGTCTCATGAGTGGGCTATTGTACGTGTATGACTTGTTACCTACTCCAGCTTCCCCACACTATCCTGAGGATTTCTGGGTGTTTTTGGGTGTGTGAGTAGTTTTTTGGCCCATTGTTTGGCCACACTGCTACGCTTCAGGAGCACGTGTTGTGGCGTTTTTTTTGCCTCAAGCATCCTCTGCATAGAGGGTTGTTTGTTACTCCTATTGTGAATATAGGTGCTGTTTCAGTGATCTCAATCTTATAGTTCCGATAACTGTTTTGATTTTGTCCCTTTTCAGACTGATTAGTTAGCGAGCAAACTTCTTCGTGAGCAAATTTTTGTTTGCCGACAGCTATTGCTGTTGCTCCATTCTTTGTGATAGGTTCGTTTGAAAGTCATCATCATCTCCCTAGCCTTTTCCCAACCGTATTGGGGTCGGCTGCCAGCCTAACCGGATTCAGCTGGATACCGGTGTTTTACGTGGAGCGACTGCCTATCTGACCTCCACAACCCAGTAACTGGGCGACCCGATACCTCTTGGTTAGACTGGTCAGAGTTTCTGGCTAACCAGTAACGACTGTCAAAGTTCTACGAATGACAACCGGGACCAACGGCTTTACGTGCTTTTCGAGGCACGGGATGTCAGTGATGTCCAAGATAAACTTTAGAAAGTACATATGAATTGAAAAAGTCACATCGTCACAGCGTGATTATTTAAAAACAGTTCAAAGAAAAACAAAAAAAGCATCCCTAAGTAGCAATCCCTAAACCACTTCTTGTGCTGTGTCCCTCTGTCTTTTGACAGACAGAGGGACATCCTTCTGTTCTAGATGCTTCCCTATCTTAGTTTCTGGTTAAAATTTATGTTTAATACTTAGGACTTCTATGGCAATATGACATTCGCACTCCGCAGGCAATCAAAAGCTTCATTGATAAAAAAAAATGTTATTTGGCCAGAAGCAATATCATCAATTAAAGTCCAAAATAGGTAGATTTTTTCATACATCACAAAAAATACATGAATAAGAGTTTAACCATATTTCTAAACTGTGTACAGAGATGCTTGAGTTTGGCTCTCACTTAATCTAAGTTTTTTTGTGTAATCTAAATGAATTCCTCTTCCTCCTTACATACTCCATACTCCCTGCATGTTCTGATATTCGTTTTTGTCTTAGCAAGGCAAACACTTAATAGTATTTAAGTATCTACCTATTAGTTTTTGTTTTAAACGCGCTGATCTCTTGAACTACCACTATTAGTCCACCGTAGTATCTATGTACATATACCACAGGTATCCACATATACTATAACCACTTTAATGAGAAATGGTATAGCATATTTGATACCAGCTAGCCAGCCAGCTAGTTCTTAGCTTAGTTTTTTAAAGCGAATAAGCATCATTAAATAAGTCAAATTAAATAACGACCAGCAGAAAAGCGATTTTTACATGCATTAAAACATGCATTAAACGCACGCTTTGTAGTCAGGCATATTATAAATTAGACGATTATATTATTGACAAAAATGCTTGGCTAAATGCTGATCCAGCTCCACAGCCACCTGGTCTCACAAATTAGGGATTTGATGTTTGAAGGAATGAGAGTTGAAGTTGAAGTTGATGTTTGGAAGAGAATAACGGTTAATAGCCTTTAAACTGACATATTATATAACTTATACATATTATTATTGTTATATACCTATTGTATTAGAGTTCTGCTGTCAATAGGTATATAAAGACTTTGGATTGATGATTTATATAATTTAAAAGCATTATTTCCTTTTGTAAATGTGAGTACCATGGAGCCCTTTCTTATTAAGTTAAGTTTGACACGAATAAGATGGCGGTTGAGAGCATTGTCATACTCACTTAAAAATCTCGGTGATGGTGGCGTGTGCCTTGGATCATTCGGTACCCTACAAAATGGTTGAACTAAATGGTGCCGATGCATACCCCGCCGGCGCTGTCATTTGGGATTGGTCAACGCTTACCTTTATTGTTTTCACATATAGAAGCAACACGAATTATGTAACCAAGATATTGTAAAACTTGATGATTTAAAAGAGTATTCATGGAGTTTCTTGCTTGTTCTTCTCCATAGAGATCTACGTTTTGGAACAAGCAACTAGCTTCAACTTTCTGACAAACTGACTGACAAATTGACAATTCATAAGTGCCTGTAAAAGGTCTAAGTGAAATAAATGCTTTGAATTTTTGAATTAAAAAAATTTTGTTGAATAGCATCTGGTATGTAGTTACATAAAAAGTAGTTTTTTTTACTTTATATTCACAAGAAAGGGTTGCCAAAAACTGGCTTATTTTTTCTTGGACTTCGATGGGTTTGCGTATATATATCCGAGCCCATTTGGCATAACTAAACCGAATTTCAGATGTCACACATTTGTTTAACCGAAACACGATAATGTAATTTTAATGCAAATTAAAATTTCACTTGATTAACCTTTCGTGTGCTTAGGACGTGATTCCAC
>JAWMCH010000046.1:0-50000 GCA_033675125.1 Athetis lepigone | reverse complement strand
GTAACGTAATTAATTTCCAAAGATTGCTTTCCAATTATTGTGTAAAGAAGTTTTAAATACTATTAAAAAATATATCATATTTGTTGGTCCTGTACAGACTAACCATAGTTATTCTCTCGCATCACATTTCCCTTGGAGATGTGTTGCTTTGTTTCAAATCGCCGTCGCTTCGACCCGCCGTGTATTATTTCTGAGGTCACGTGTGCAATAGCTGTCGTTTCAGCCATTTGCCAATGCCTCTGAGGTTCAAATCTCATAAATATATCCGTGCGAAAAACTATTGAGTGCGAATGTATGGAAATTTATAGCAGAATACTCACAATAAACATCGTAGCTTGTTGAACAGACTAGTTTTTCAGTATTTTGTAACACTTTGGTTGTACAAAAAAATGTAAACTGTCTTTTGGTCGTTATCGTAGAATAGCAGCTCGTAGCATTGGCGTAGCACCTCGTAGCACAAGTGCTACGATAAAATGATCGATAAGAATTTATTGTCTTATTACTATCCTGCCCGTTATGATATTTTGAGTATGTGCTTTCCTATATACTTTATGCATAATTACAGAATTCTTAACGAATAATGACTTCTGTTCACGTCTTCATTATACATGTAAGTATTTTTTTGTTTTTTTTTTTCTTAATAATATCAACTATCTGACGGCAAAACAAATACTTAAGCAAAAAAAAACCAGAAAAATCTCGATCATTAATAGGCCACTAGTTTGTGTACATCTATATTAATAATTTCGTCAAGGGGTACGGTAGACTCGATTGAAACATTACCTGAATAACAAAACATAAAAAAATATCGATTTCGAGTCGACAACATATATCCGCAAAATTCGGATTACGGAGATTATTTCGTTTTATTAATTCATTAAATTTTGAGTAATGACACTGACGGACAAACCGCAGTCGACATTTTGAGTAGACAATATATTATCTCTCAAATACGTCTCACCAATCAACACGTTGTCGCGTCAAAAAAGTACATTATTCCGACCATACCTATATGTGTACCAGTAACTCATGACAAAAAAAAAAGTAAAACAAATAATGATTTTTGGTATTGTTGTCATGTCATCTGTCAAGTGACATTACGTTTGTTTGTTTACATTTGTTATTTTCATGAAATCTTTAGTAAAAAGTGAAAGAATAAAAAACCACCGCGGTTACAATCCAGAAGCACTGTTTATAATGTGTACTGATAAATCTGTAAAGAAGAAGGTGTAGCTTACATGCAATTTTCGATTTTAGACCGCGTGCTTAGCTTGCGTTGACTGGTTAGTATGAGTCGCTAAAGTTGATATTTTGTTTCATAATATCCATTTATATGAGTTTATCATATGTATATATATATTGCGTAACATATAACTTTGGCTTATTACAGGGGCGTGTACTAATACTATGCGACGAATTATTGCAGAAGGCCGATGAAGAAGGCAGTAGCCTTGGTGTCAGATTCACATGAGCCGCCTAAAGACGTTTGACTTGCCTTATGTGACGATCACTACCATAGTCAATGCGCTAAACGAACTGGGATACCAATCACAAAGCGAATAACCATTTCTTTCATTTTTGTTGTGTAAATAAAGTACTTATATTATAGATTGGGTTTATCTTAATTTATTTTATACTAGCTTTTGCCCGCGACTTCATTTCCGTTCCCGGGGGATTTCCGGAACGAAAACTACCCTATGTCCTTTCTTGGGTCCCAGACTATATGATGTACCGAATCTTATTCAATCGTCTCATCGGCTCACAGAAAAATACAACTAATCAAACATCACTTTTGAATAAACTGCACAAATTATCACCTATGTCTTATTCTGATTAATAATAACTAATAAGACATAGGCGATAATTCTGTAATATTCTGTAAAGTTTGATCAAAATCCGTTCAGTAGTTAAGCGTGAAAGACTAACAAACAAAAATACATACAAATATTTCCTCTTTATAATATTATTAAAAGAACATAGGCCCGATTTAATTGCCAGAATTTTTAAACTATAACATATTTTTGGAATACCAAGTGCGTGGTTTTACACCATTGAATTTCAGAAACGTGGGCTTCCACATGCTCATATGCTTATTATTCTAAGAAATGAAGATAAACCAAGGTCATCAGAAGATTATGATAAATTTGTGTGTGCAGAAATACCTGATCCAGATAAAGACCAGGAATTATTCCAGACTGTGTCAAAAATATGATCCCTGGGCTATGTGGATATATGAATTCACCCTGCATAAAAAATGATGGAACTGCCTCTAAATGTTCTAAAAACTATCCAAAGACATTTTGCGGAGAAACTAGAGATGGTACCCAAAATGGAGGTTATGCTATAATAAGAAGAAGAGACGACGGAAGAACAATAAAAAAGAAGGATTTCGAGTGTGATAACAGATGGGTGGTGCCTTACAATCAATATCTATGTAAAAAATTTGATGCTCACATAAATGTGGAAATTTGTTCAAGTGTCAAAAGTGTGAAATATATAAATAAATATTATTTATAAAGGTCATGACCGAGCAAAGATACAAATCACAGTAGCGCCACAGGAGTCCAGTGATCAATCGAAATCAAGCAATGAAATGAAACACCATGATGAAATTAAGACTTATATTGATACCAGGTATGTTTCGGTTCCTAAAGCAGTTTGGCGAATATTTGAATTTTAAATGCACAAAATGAGTCACACAATTATACAGTTAGGTGTTCATTTGGAATACCAACAAACTGTCGTATTTACAGATCTGAATGTTCATGAAGCAGCAGCTAGATCAGCAGAAAAATCAACATTATTAGCATTTTTTGAACTAAACAGAACCAAAGAAAGTGCTCGACAATATCTTTACACTGAAATTCCGACACATTTCAGATTTATCCATGGACAGTGGCAACCACGAATATCTCAGTCAGTGGCAGATAAAGTAATTGCAAGAATGTATAATTATTCCTTTTCTGACCGGGAACGATATTATCTCCGGCTATTACTTTTTCACGTCAAAGGGCCGACTTGCTTCAGAGATGTTAGAACTTATGAAAATATTATTTACAACTCATTTCGAGAAGCTGCTCAAGCAAGGGGGCTCCTTTTTGACGATCAAGAATGGGAAAGATGTTTGGATGAAGCAATCGGTTTTAAACTTCCTCGGCAATTACGACAGCTGTTTGCGTTAATTTGCGTATTTTGTGAAGTAACTGATCCTAACGCTCTTTGGGAAAAGTTTGCATCACATTTTATCGAAGACTTTACAAGATCACGCCCTGAAATATTATCCAAACAGCTGGCTTTACAAGAAATTGATGAAGCATTAAAACTCCACGGAAAGAGTCTGACAGATTTCGGTCTTCCAGAGCCCGATATTAGTGAAAATGATGCTTTCTTATCTGATTCCGTTTATGACTGTGAACATGAAAAAGCAAATGGCTATGAAAAATACCACAAATTGAACTCCGAACAAAAATATGTGGTCGATACAATACTAAACGCTGTGAATAATCCCACAGAGAAAAAGCTGTTTTACCTTGACAGCCCAGGAGGAACTGGAAAAACTTTTATATTTACCACTATTTTACATATTTTAAGATCTGAAAACAAAATATGCCTGCCCATAGCGTTTTCTGGTATTGCAGCAACTCTGTTAGATGGTGGTACAACAGCACACTCGCGATTTAAAATTCCAATTAATTCAGATGTAGATTCTACGTCTCATATGTCGTTAGGCTCACCAGCCGCTAAGTTATTGAAGGAAACTCATTTAATCATTTGGGATGAAGCACCCATGACTAAAGGTCATGATATTGTTGTAGTTGATCGACTCCTTCAAGATATAATGAAAAATAAATTACCTTTTGGAGGCAAAACTTTATTATTCGCAGGAGATTTTCGTCAGATTTTACCAGTTGTAGTAATGGGTCACGAAATGATATTATAAATGCTTCAATTAAGCACTTTTCAATGTGGCCAAACTTTACTCAACTGAGATGAGAGATGAGAACTCACGATGATTTAGAGTTTGCTAAATGGGTATTAACGGTAGGCGATGGATCAGCTAATGAAGATGGTGACGACCATATTGAACTGCCTCTGCGATGCATTGTAGATAAATCAATTGAAGACCATATTTTTGGTGTTTCCCTTAACATAAAATCATAATGTTTATGTTAGTTGATTTAAAATAAAAATTATTTATGTAAAACTATTGCAGTTTTTATTTACTATATTTATTAAACACAATGACCAAAGCTATACGAATCTATGCCTTGCTTGCCTTTAATATTCCTTAAGAACTAATAACTACAGAAATATCTCCCTACATTTTGTATCTAGAGGTGTAGTATTTATGAGTCACATTTCACCCGAGCGAAGCCGGGTTTTCATCTAGTAATATAATATTATACTACTTTTTACTAGTAACCAAACAAGCATTTAACGTTATTTTCCATTTAATTTATTTTTTTACACATTACTTACATTTTTTTATATTAATATAAAAAATAACATTTGAAAATATAAAAATCGTTATCGTTTTTATTGTTATTATAAACAATATTGTTTAGTTGTTTTTATGGCGGAGAGTAATCACCAAAGAAAAATCTAGATGTCGTAACATAATCTCTGTGGATCGTAAAACTATAAGAGGGTTATCAAAATAAAATCTTAATGAAAATTTTCAAATCTGATGTTCGTAACTCAAAATATGTTATGGTCACAGTTATAATATTTGACTAGAATGATTTAAAGAGCAATACGTGTTCCAATTCTAGTCAACGTACATTTAAAAATCAATAGTTCATATACAATAAATTGAAGTTTTTGAATTACACCAATCTCATTTACAAATGAAAATCATTAAAGCAAATTAATTAATAATACGTCGGAACAGTGAGAATGTAATAAAAATTCGTTCTCAATCAATCTTCACAACTGAAATGAAATTGGATCTTCGTTTAATTGAATTGTAAAATGTTTTGAAATTTTACGACTTCACCGGATTAAACTTAAATAAATATTTATCTTCGTATTTAAAGCACTTAAGTATAGTTTAACTTTGACAATCTTTTATTTTTGAACTGGCTCGTTGTTGATTAGGAACATTAACTATGACTCGTTTTGAACCCAAATATATATATATTGTATGTTTATAGGGATTAGTAAAAGCTACATAAACATAGCGCTTTGACCCTCGGGAGCAGTGCGACTAAACCGCTGAAGACAATAACCACGCGGCACAATTTCATATAATTTTAAACTCAAAATGGCACGCATCCAAATAAAATCACAAAGACATAAAATATGAGAACACCATAGGTATATGGTTTGAATCGAATCAATTTTTCAACATATTCTGTTCGACTGCTCTGCCAAACGGAGGCTTTTCTTAATAGCAAGGCATCGCTCAGCGGATTGAGAAATCCTATTAGGTGGAGGCGCGAGTGGCAAAGCTACGTCGCAGACCAGAGTCGAAGCAATCAAGAAGAGCCTTAGGGATCGGCCCATTTGGACGCCATTGTTCTGCAGACAACGCTTTGCATTTTAGGTATCTATCCTAGTTTTGATGACGTACTGGGTCACTTACATGTTTCAATTCGATTATAATTCAAAACCGAACAATTCACAAGACGTCGTCTAATTTAGTTATTGAATAACGACGAGTAGATTGGTTTTTTTTTACAATTTAGTGTAGAGACGCTGATTGTTCATTAAATAATCTTGATGAGATACTGTAATCACTCCTAATTTTATCTAAAAATAGTCCTCATTTTATCTCGAAATGATATGGTTGTTCTGTAATATTGGTCATTCTTGCCACCTCATTGATTTCTTTCTAAAGTTTATATTCCGCCCCCTAACACAAACATCCAAAACCAAAAGTTCGCACCGCAAACGATTCCCAAAAAATCAGAAGTTATTTCGTTTAGTGTTCAGCGACAACAAGGACGCATGCGCGCACACTCTGGGAGGCTGTGCCGCCGCGGGCAGCGCGCGAACCGCCGACAAAACGCTCGCGCTCTCCGCCGCACGCCGCGCCGTGCGCGCAAAGTCACGCGTATAAACATAATACAAGAAAAATAACGTGACCGAAGATAAACATCCCGCGAGGATGGTGATCACCGGCGAGTATCTCCTCGTCCTCACCCTAAGGTAAGTTGCCTAGCTATTTACTTATAAAGTACTTTTTAAGTTCTTGTTGTGTTGTGTTTACTTTTTTTAAGTGATCTTTCAAAATTTTTTGATACTCATTAACCTTTATATTATTAAGTAGATTTATTTACGTAAATATTCATGTAAAGACTAAAGAATTTAATAAGTTCTTATCTATATCTAATAACAGTCTAAGTACCTACATATTTTTAATCGTGTAAAGAATGCAGAAGCTTTACATTGTCTTTTTAACAAACAACCCTTGTCAAGTGTCTCCTTAAGCACGTTTGTTTTTACATTCATTAAACTAATAAGTAAGACACCCAGTTGTTTCTTTTTTGGATTGATACAGAAGTTACCAGTTCATTACATAGCGCGTTACATATATCTGTGATCATTATCTACTTGGAACACGATACATAACTTTGGAATATGAATTGTACAATTAAAGTTCTCGAAAAGTAACTAGGGGAGTAAGGCGGGTGCTTTTTATTATCAGATTAGCTACAATTGTATACAAAAATCGATGTAAAAAACACAAGCCAAAATTAAAATGCTTATTAATTACCAAAATTAAAAAATAAATGTTTAAAAAACTGTGCGCAATTGCACTACTGTTTTAATAATGTAGTAAATATCACCTGACACGACTTAATATCCCAACACAAAGCTCGCATGCCTAGAAGGTGAGGAGCACTAACTATGTTTGAAGTTATTTGAAGCCTGCTTGTCTTCGAGCTGATCCGCTCAGGTATGCTTTGCTGAGCGACGGCTAAACTTTTAATTGCTTCTTGGTAACAATTAACGGCCTATCCTGTCGCTTGAGGATTTAGAAACGGTAGTTAAATGGGTAAGCTGTTGTATCGAAAACTAACAATGGATATACATGTTATTGTAATACATTTTGTACTCCATTTACGTTTTGCATACTTCAAATTGGTCGCCATCTTAGCTTATTTTGTGAGTTAATTATTTTATTGGAACAAATCTCGTTTGTGAGATATCTCGGTAGTGAACTCAAAAAACCCATATGGTTACTAATAGATTTGTATAGAGTTACTTTTAAGCTCAAATACCACAGGCAGTAGTAGTGCTGTAGTTACTTTATATTTAGCTCATGCAGTACTAAAACGTAATTAAGCTGTAAATCTTTGCAATACTTTTTTCTTCAGAGGTGAATTTCGGTAGTCAAAGGAAGCCATAACTCAACAAGATAATATAATATATGTATGCTTCTATCCTGCTCTGCATACCAGATGACAGACTGTGTAGCAAATAAATTTGTAAATGATTCATTGAATACCAAAGTTATTCATACATTGGTAATATAAATTACTTGATCAGTACAAATTGTTATTGTTTTACCAACCGTATACCCATTGTTGGTTCATCCACAAAATAAAAAGGAATTTGTTAGTACCTATTCGTTTGAGAAAAGTTTTCAAGGTTTTTTGGTTCACTCAGATTATAATATAATTGACGATGGATACTTGGAATACCGGCCTTAGTCCATCGAGATATTTGCTTTTATCCCTCGAATTTATAGGCCAAATATTTTTTAAACTATTCCGACAAGAGAGATGAAATGCTTTTTCAAATATTTGTACTTTTCATATAATTTTACAGTACGTAGATTTCTACACAAAGTAGGTCTTATTAGGCTTCCGTAATTATAGTTTCAATGAACAACCGACAGCCGGCTGTCGGGCTGCTATTTTCTTTCTATTGTGTCTCAAATCTCGTGTGTTCGAGGGTTTAAAAGGAAAAACCATGTTCGCTAGATTGTCTGTCTGTCGACTTAGATCAGCTTTTTTTTTGGGCAAAAGATTCCCTTCACTCCTTATATCTTTTACGATGTCTCCTCCTACCTCCGGTACACAGTGGAAAAGATTATTTTCTCGTCTGTTCCATGATGACTTGTGCGATGACAGGTCTATTAAAAATATTATGGTTGTTGCTTTTTTTTCTTTAAAGTGTTAATATTTGTTGGAGCGATGTGTGGTTGTGTCCCTTCGGCTAGCTAAATTGTTACTTTTGAATATGTAAATGAAATTCACACCAGTAGTGCATATTATAACATAAACAAAAAGAACTTACACAACTTTGTCTAAAACTGAAGTACCCAAGTTTGGCTAAAATGTATTTTTGTTACACTTATCGTGAAGACTACAGAATAAAATAATCATTATTATATAACCGATCTTCAAATTCGGCACATTACAGTTAGGACGTGAGAGCCTTTGTTGAGGTTTCAAAATATCAAATCTGAAATAAAAAGGCAATACCTAGGCGTGACCTAACTGCCTTATAAGAAAGGTATCGCTACAAAAAATATTTCAGGACGTAAAGTATAGGTCGCGTTTCTCTCATATACGTCTTTATTAAGTATTCTTTATATGTCAATATGTATTTGTGTCTGTATATGTGCTTACCTGTTGTGTAACACTACCTTTTCTGTACCCACATTTCAATATGCGGTGAACGACTCTATTCTTTATATAATTTGTAGTCTTAGGTTAAGCTAAAATGAAATTAAAGTAACATGACAAAAAAATAAATGTTTATTTTATCTCGCAGCACTTTATCATTTTTCTCGTCAAGAGTTTTCTCGCTTTGAAGTAAATCAGATATCGAGATATTTCTTTTGAATCTTTTGTGGTTTTATCTAAACATGGCAAAGTCTGCGCTATACGGCTTAGTACCAAACAAAAATATAAGGTTTTGAAAGTGTTTGCTGATTCATTATCTGCTAGACTACCGGCTGATTTCGATTTCCCGTTTGTTGTATTTATTTATTTGTTAACTGTCAGCAGTTCGTTGCTCGAGTTTATTTTGTTTATTTAAGCGTTGTAGATAGGTATGCCTACGTACTTGGATAGAGCCTTGATATTTGGGTTTTATTTGTAACTAAATACATATTGGGTTTTCTATTCAAATGCTTTGTGGTACTTTACATAATGTTTACTTGAAACGTGTCGACATCGTGTTTTATTCTTGTTTCAAGTTTTCCAAACCTATCTTCTCATATCGTCTTCTCATATTGTCTTACATATAAAGCTATAAATCATTCACCACCTAGGTACTTTGTATTATTATTTGATTTAAATAACTGTAGCTGTAGAACATTTCTATTTAATGATTACATTTGAATGAATGAATGCCTTTTAGGACTCGACCCTGCAACTGGATCGCATTACCTAACCGTAGACAATACACTGGAGGCCTCTAATTAAGTAAATAATAATAATAATAATAATATACAAGCATTGGTTAGGCAGGGGCTATAGCCATTCAATAGTCTCAGATAAGTAATCCATCTTAGCAACCCAAACCCATAGTCCAATATTTTCCTTATTCCATGACCTGCAATAGACCACCACCAACCGGGGGTTGACCTAAGGTGCACTTGAGTGGTGCATATAGGGATAATCGTCGGTTGGTGTCCCACTTCATATCATAAAACTTTATTTAAGGGGCCTCTGCGAGTTGGCTTCGGCCCCTCGTATGCCTTCCAAAGGTCCGGGACCCCAGGGTCCCGAGATACGAAAAAGTATAAGAAAAATAATAATAAATATGTTTATTTCTCCCACAAATACAAGACTTTATACGATACATAATTTCTAACATAATATTTTGTAACAATTTTCAGTCAAGTGTATGTGCGGAGCTGGTGTCTATTATAGGTATAAACCTGTGTTACAGATCACCAGGTCCTCACCCCACAGATTCAGGTGTAACATAACATATAATATAAAAAAACGTATAAATGAATTGCAAGGAGCCAAGATATTTTTAGTATATTAACGCTAATTTGCCTGTATGTATGTGTAGTGTGAGAGGGTGTGTTGAGTGAGTGCTTGTGTGTGTATTTGTGTGTGTGGTGGTTAAGTGCTTGTGTGTGTTTACGTGTGTGCGTATATACCTAGTATAATAATTCTGTTTGTCTATATTATTGAAGTAAGTTCTCCGTTGAACTGTAGTCCAAACTTTGAAGCCAATCTCTGACTACAGTCTTACATTTGCTTATAGGGAGAGGGTAAATTGTCAAACACCTGTTTATTTTATTATACAGATTACAACCTTGGTAGACGAAAAAACGATGTGCAAAACTGGTTTTAAATAATGGTTTACTACAAACTATGTCTTTTCTACGCCTTTTTTCGACCAGTTTGGGTTCATACGATATCAAGGAATGTTGTTTGGTCACAGAATGCAGAATATACAGTTGACGTACCGTTAGGACCTTACTCTTCTCATAAACATCAAAGGTGGGATGGTAAAACGGTAGGGAGAGGCTAACTTTTAACACAGCCCTCTGGGCTCTTTCAATTTTTAGCATAGATGATTTTGCTGCTCCACCCCAGGCAGTTATGCAGTAACTAAGTTGTGACTGTCCCAGAGCTAGGTAGACTGTTCTTATTAAATCCTTTTTAGCCACACGTCTTAGGTTTTTAAAGATATATATTAGTTTTCGTGTTCTTGCTGCTAACTGATTAATGTGTTCCTGGAAGTTTAATCTTTTGTCAATTATTATACCTAAATACTTAATTTTATCTGTTCTTTCGATACAAGAACACAAACAGTTGGAGTCATTGTAATCGGCACATTTATGGGATATTATTTTGTGTTGTGTAATGTCCATTTCTACGTCTCTCAAAGAAAACGTGATATATTTTGTTTTACCTACGTTAAGAGTGAGTATATTGTCACTTAACCACTTTGTTACTGTATTTAAGCCATTTTGAGCGTTCGAAAACACTTCGCCCCAGGTTTCTCCGCTGAAGAGTAGAACTGTGTCATCCGCGAAAGTTACGATTTTGGTTTTGGGAAGGTCCAGTTGGCACAGATCATTGATGTAGGCCAGAAAAAGCGTTGGGCCCAAAATGCTTCCCTGCGGCACACCGTAATGAACAGATGCATCGTCACTTATATGATTTTCTATCTTTACACACTGAGATCTCTCTGTCAAGTAATTTTCGAACAATTTCAATTGGTGGTCCCGGATTCCTAGGTATTCCAGCTTTTTTAATAAGATTGGGATAGAGACGGTGTCGAAAGCTTTGGCTAGATCCAAAAATACAGCAATAGTTTTTATTTTATTGTCAAGATTAGTTACTACAAAATTTATTACTTCATGAACTGCATCAGATGTTGACTTTTTAGATCTAAAACCAAATTGTGCTGGAGATAAGAGTTTGTTATTTTCTAGATAATTAATTAGTCTTTTATTCATTACGCGCTCTAAGATTTTTGACAATGTTGGGAGAATGGAAATGGGTCTATAGTTTTCGACACTGTCCCTATCACCGTTCTTGTGAATTGGATAAATTCTTGATTTTTTAAGCGCTATGGGAAACACTCCAGTTGAAATCGATAAATTACAGATGTAGGTTATTGGTTTTAATAATATGTCTATATTTTCTTTGATGACTTCTGCGGGTATCATATCCACCCCCACTGCGCTGTCACTTTTTAAATTAGTTATTAATGATCTAATCTCATTTTCATCTGAAGGTAGAAAAGCGAAAGAATCGAGGCGTGATTTTATGTTTGTAGATGATCCCTGTATATTTGATTGTAATATTTTTTCTGCTAATGTTTTACCAACAGTTGCAAAGTATTCGTTGACACTATTTATTGATGTTATGGCGTTATTTGTATCTATTAATTCAGACGGTGAATCTTTTAATTTTACGGTATAAGTAATCTCTTTTATGGCTTTCCACAACTTCTTGCAGTCTTTATTTGCACTCTGTAGCTGTATTTTTCGTATTCTTCTTTCAGTTTTTTTTAAAATGGAGGAGCAATAATTCCTGTATCTTTTATAAGTAATTTGTAGTGTATCGTTATTAGGATCCTTTTTTAATTTTTTATGTAAATTATCACGATTTTTTAAACATTTTAGAATGCCAGATGTTATCCATGGCTTTAGGAGTCTTCTTCGTGATGATGTTTTAATTTCCCGAGTATTACGAATAATTAAAGTTTGGAGAGTAGTTATAAAAAAGTTGGTAGCCTCGTTAGCTTCTCTAATTAAGTATAGACGACTAAAGTCAACCGCTGTTAAATCTTTAGATAAATTTGGGTAGTGTATTCGATTAATTGACTTTTGTGGTTTATGTCTGTTACTAGTTTTTATATAGAGCGTTACACTGTTATGGTCGGTGACAGATGAATGAAGTACAAGACTCTGGGCTGGTAATTTTGTTTTCAGCATCACATGATCAAGGCAGGTTTTACTGTGGGTTGGTAGTGTATGTGCCGATAGGATGCCATGGAAAGCTAACATGTCCAGATATGTGGATGAGTCTGGATCTGTATTATTTTCAGAGATATCAATATTTATGTCCCCCAGTACTATAATATTCTGTAGACTTGAGTATCTAGTTAATACGTTATTTAGGGACTGGATGAAGGTGGTAACATTTTTATATCCAGGAGGCCGATAAATGGCCAATGCTACTGTATGGTTGTCTGGTTTTATGGCTAGGCAATTTGCCCCTGATAGTTGTAGTTCTTCGATCGATATAAGTAAGTCGCTACGATAATAAACCACAACTCCTTCGTTTTGGGTAAGGTTATTAGTGGTAGCAAAATGATTGTAACCATTTAAGCTTGGTATATTTGGATTGGATGGCAACCAACACTCGGTTAAAACAATACAATCCCAGCTAACCCCACTCCGGACGATTAATGGATGCAGTCCGACCATGTTTCGTTTTATACTCCTAATATTTTGTTGTAGTAATTTAAAGCCTTTGTTTGAGTCTGGTATCATTCCCCGACAATCCTCCACATCACAGACTGCGGATTCAGCTATATTAAAGGAATCAATTTCATTTCGTATTTGATTTAACTCGTTGAATTATAAAACTTATATGATTCAGAAGGATTAAATAAGGTACGCAGTCCAAGTGTAAATATTAAGTAGTAGTGACGGTTATTTTTCATGTTTGTGATAACTAGTAAGACGCCAAAATCAATCAATAGACATAAAGAATAACAAGGTATATATGTTGTGTTAGTAGTGTGATCATTTGTGTAGATGTAATTTCGTTGGCAGATTAGTGACTGGAATAATGTGTGAGTGTATTTGTTTAGTGTGAGAGGCTTAGCAATAAACATATTGATGTATTTTTTAAGGTTACTTATTTTAAGAAGAGAACAGTTATATGAGTTATTATTTTGACATGCAAATAGAGATAAAAATAAGATTAAACAAAACGTATCTAGTCAGGAACGGCATTTGAGATTTTCCAGGGATTCTTCACTATCGATGCATACTCGTTGATCGGTTTTATTTCGTCTTAGATACACTTTTCCATAGGAAATCCAGCAGCTGTCATAGTTGTTTGTTTTTGCAAATACTCTGGCCAGATAATGAAGGCGTTTAGCTTTCTTAGTTAGCGATTCGGCAATGTAAATTGGTACAGCCGGCCCTTTCATTTTTAGAGAAGTCGTATTCAGCTGTTCATGGGCGGGCTTTTCTCTGTTATATACTATGGTGGATTTTATTAGATTCTCTTTAGTGCAGGTTGAGTTAAAGTCCACTATTATGGGGCCATTCGACGTATCTTTTATTTTCATGCGATACACATCACGAATATCTGAATCATTGATGGGTGTATTAACGATTGCAGCAATATTTTTTGTTAATTCAGTTAGGCTCTTCTTTGATTCTGATTCTAGTTTGGGTATGTTACGCAACTCGACTGAGCACACACGTGATTTCTTTTCAAGCTGCTCCAGTTGTGTCTCTAGGGTCTTTATGTAATTTTTATTATTACTATTTTCTTGCTGGAGTTTTTTCATGTCTGACAAAATATCATCGTATTTATCGGATAAGAGGTTCATCGAGGTTTTGATCTCCTCGTTTTGCTTGACTATCGCATCCATTGTAGATTTTAACGAATCAAATTTCGCTTCTTGTTTGCTTTGTAAGTCCTCAAACATATTCTTTAACTCTGACCACGTAATACTGGAACAATCTGACGGGTCATCAAGCTTCCGTTTGAATCTTCTTGTTATGTTAAAGTCTGGATTTTCTTGGGTTGTTGAAGTATTTAATGCCGAGTCGGACCCATAATGTAGCGGGGTAGTCATTTGATTAGCACTTTTTGGTGGTGTTCTTTTGACCGACATTGTATAAGCAGGAACAGTATAAATGTTCAAAATATTAGAAAGAGAAAAAAATAAAATCACCTCATAAAAATATGTATGTGAACTACGCCGCCGACGGTTGCCCGCTGAACGCTCCGCTTATGTGAATTGCGGCAAGCCCGAAGCGATGACGCTGCGTATGACTCAATGAGCTCGTCGCCGCCGTAGCTCAGCCAAATAGTTCCTTCACTGCTGTTGCTGTCCTTTTCACACAACTACTGCGCGTTAATTGCTTTGCTTTATGCGCGCCTGGTACTTTAGTGAATTTAATAATTGTATTTATCGCCAAAAAATTAGAATTTTTAAATTAAAACTTGTACGGGTGGACACGTCTATACGCTTCCGCGGTCCAGGAGGGAGGGCATAATGTGTATTAATATATCAGGTTTTAAAAATTGATTTTTGTTTTTTTTAGACATGAAAACTGAGCTTTTTTTTTTTGTCCTTTGACCCGAGAAAGGACATAGAATAGATTTTATCCCGGAAATCCCTGGGAACGGGAAGTATTTTTCCACGCGGATGAAGTCGCGGGCAAATGCTAATAATCTATAAATTTAGGTTTTCAAAAAGTTGCTATAGGTACTGAATAGCATACACGTTCCTATATACAATTCAATTAGGAAAGCTTACATTACGAAACCGCTCAATTATTCAATAAGGGTACGTTAAACTTATTGGTCGGGAAATTCTGTCGGTGGAAACTGCGGTCACCCATCATCGGAAGTTATCTAACAACATGCATCATCGTTTAACAGTAAACGTCGTCGGACACAGCCTAATTTTAGTAAACAACGATGTCAAACATCCTACCATATTTCCTCCCCAAGTTTTATTAAAATGGTTCTTGATTTTTCTAGAAAAAAGCTTTATGTAAGTAATTAGCAAACATCATTTTCGCATTTAGAATTTGTTTTCGTTAATGTTTTTTTAACTGTCTACTGGCCTCAAGTATTATAAATAGATTGAAAATTTGTCTTACTCTTGGAATACTTATTAATTGTAATAGAAAATTGTCTCTAGAGTCTAAAGAGATGTACAATCTAAAGAGTTTACTTGTAATTTCAAGCAAGATAAACATTTTCCAAGTGGTCCTTTGTAAATTCTATCTCCGGTATGTACCGATACATTTTGAGGCGATGTGTAAAATGTAAAACTCATTTTATGTGTTGTTGCTAAAATACGTACATTGTAGATCACTTTGCACTTAAACTATTTTTACGATCATGTTCGCAAACTTTAAAAAGCAAATGTGTGTAATGTTCTGAAAACTACGATATCATGTATCACCTGTCACGTGCGATATTGACAGCTCAATTATTGTACCGAAAGTAGGAGCTCGCATGTCATGGACAAGTATATTACCGAAAATAACGAATAATACTGAAATTGACTTATAAGTAACGAGGATTACGAAGTCATGTTCAGCATAATAATAAAAATATCCTGGGACAACTCACACACGGTCATCTGATCCCAAACTGAGCAGAGCTTATATAACGAGACAACTGATAAACATACTTAAATAATTTATAAATACATACATATTATAGATAAATTACACCCAGACAGAGAACAAACAATCATGCTCATCACACAAAGTTTGTCCTGGGTGAGAATCGAACCCACTACCTCCGGCTTAGCAGTCAGGGACACAAACCACCACTAGACCAACAGTCCGGTATATCTTCTAACAGCTTCATTTAGATCTAGGAATCGTCATACATCCGTCCTAAATAGGTAGCGTGCACACCCGCTGTACGTGTATCTAAAGCTTGGGTCGCACGGCCGGTTATTATGCTAGGCGTCTGCTTAATGATACGAACCCCCCTAATCCGTTTACTAGACGTTAGCGAAGCAATTTAGTAACGATGCTCCTTAATCCACAACTCTGAGGGAACTTAATTGCATAATCATATTTAATCTCTTACGAAACTTAAAAGAGGATTTTATAAGATGTTTGAACGTAGTAGGTGTATACACCACTTACATCCACTAGGTGTGTGCGGCTTCTTAAATGTTTGTATGAATAAATTCATTAGTCATGAATAAAAATTGTTTCACAAAACTGCAGTGATTATACGTATGATAAACAAATAATAATTTGACAAAGTGAAAACCCCAGCTGGTGAAATTAAAATGTTACTTTTAGTTTAAACATTTTTCAAATAAAAAGAAAACAAACGCCACTAGTTAACTATGCGTTGACTAATTTTTGTGAAGTATGTTGCTGCCTACATATTATTTATTCTGGACAACAAAACGAAGATATGTAAAAGTATCTTAAGAAATGTTTAGGAGCTCGGTTTGTACATAGCTGGAGAAGGGTGAAAAATTGTGTAGGTTTCCAATGCTTGATGACAATATCTGAGCTTGAATAATAATTTCATTTAAAAAAATGTAGCAAATCGGCTGAATAGAACGGCCGGAGGGATTTATATATGTTCGTTCTTCTCGTATCATAAATTCCTGTAATAAATAGTTTGGGTTGCGTTTGTTGTTGTAGTTATTTTTTATTGATGTGGTAGACATGCTGAACTCTTTTATAATTATTATTTGGATGGGACAAAAATCTTATATGTCATCCTCTTGCTCCTGTCTCATTTCTTTATGGTCATTGTAACACGTTCTCTTCCTCCATTAAGTCCTGTACACCGTCACAGTATTATCGACGTATCCATGAAATCCATCTGTTCTTATGTCTTTTTCTTCATATAACTCTATTAAATCAAATTCGTTTAATCCCTCATCTTCCCATACCAAGATAAACGTTTTATTTTAACTTGGACATCCGTAGTAAGTTGTTCCAATAATCTTTCGCCATTTTGTTCATGATGAGTTGATCGGATGCGTCTCCGTTTACGTCGCCATTCCCTCGGACAAGCGAGCCGAGGTACAAAATCATGCTTATGTCATACTCGTTTATTGTCGAATGTCGAACCCTGACGTGCCCCGGCCCCGCACCCCGTACCGGGCCATTCCCCATCGGACACAATACTCGTGATAGATTGGGAAATAACATTACCCAAACGTACAAGAACACATCCCACTAAAAGTTATGTATATCTTATATATGTCGAATCGTGATTTATTATTACGTAATTTGTTATTTCATTTCGTGTTGTTGATTGCTCCGCGCTGTCAGAATCCGCTCTTGTAGGAAAATTCAAAATGTGGATCCTTTGACGTAAAACTTTTGTTGTTGTTTCTCTAATATTTTGTTATTAAATTAGTTTTGTTTCTAGAAACATATCCAACGATTTTGCAACACATGGATGTATCAATGTGAATAAGGAAAAAAATACCAGCTTTTCAAAATGAAGCCACGTTTGAATTAGAAACTGAATCAATACAGGATTTAGATTTGCACAGAGGAAGGTAGGGGCTTGTGTGAGTACGAACGTAGCCATGGGATAAACTTGAAGCCTTGCGGAACTCAGGAATGTACTGGCTTATAAATTAATTGCGTAGAATCCTAACAGAATAACTTCAAGTAAGAGATTTACTTCAATATATGTATATTATTTTTCAAAGTCTGTTCATAAAATTAAGTTAACAGATTCAGCTTTACATAGCCTCAAAATAAAATTAAATATTATAAAAGTTAGTTACAAAAAATACGAAAAGCTTGGAAAACATGAGCGTTGAAAAAGTTTTCTTTAACTTTTTCAACAGTTTACTGGTAAACAATATGCAGAGCAAAAAGTTGTGTCTCTGATTAATTATTCTATCAAAATAGAATTGTCTGAAAAAATATTATGAAACCATAAACTAAATAGAGCTTCTTATGGTTCTTTAACGAAGCGTTTGAGAGATCGGAGAGATAGCAATTTATCATGTTTAAATAAGAGGCATTGAAATAAAAACTTTTTGTAAATGAGTCCAAAATTGTGAAAGTATAAGAATAAAATATATACTTATAAAAACATTTATTCATTAAAGCTTTATTTTGCTCAACTATGCTCGAAACTTTACTTTTGCTTCAATAACAATAATTTATACTACACATAACAACAATACAATTAAAATAAGTTAGGATAGAATCGTTTACGCTTTTTTGAATGCATACGAATTCAATTAGGCGCCTGCTATCTTCCCTCAGTCGGCGCGTTAGCTACAAATATCGTGCTCCCATGCTTATCGCGCCCCACGATGTGTGAAAAAGCTCCTTTCAACTTCTACCTTACATATTTAAGAGCCTGAAGATTTACAAGAGCCCTTTCGATACCTGATTACACGATGACGAAAGGAAGTCCTTAGCCGTCTTAATATGGGTCGTTAAATAAACACCAATGGACATTTGGAATCTTTACCTTTATTGAAATCTTTCAATTGGGGTCAAGGTCTAGTACGTTTTGTCGTTTGGTCGTTTGGTAAAGTCTTCACTACACAGAGAAATTATTAACGCCAGTGTAGACAAATACCAAGGTTTATTATTTGTCTACACCACCGTTAATAACGCCATTGTATGGTGAGGCTTTATTTGGCTTATGTTCGGTTTGAAATGTTTTAATCTGCAGTTATCTACTAGAGACAACAAAAGGTTCTTATCTGAATGCCGTTTCATTATTTTTTAAATACTGAAGATCCACCTGTGCCTACTACACATAGATATATCTATGCTACTACGGCTACACAGTTGACTTTCTGGCATCAACAAAGACTACGCGATCTATCACATCGCTAAGAATGCATTAAGCCGTCAAGCTGAGTTGACAGCTTAAAATAATGTATGCCAAAGACAAGATAATATGAAAAGTCCTCGCGAAGGTAACGTGTCATGCTGTCGAGGCTGCGTTGTTAGCAAGGGCACGACACAAACTTGACAGACTGCCAACTATCGACCGATGAGATGATGTTAGTCAATGTCAACAAGCACTCCTAACTATTCATTATCACTTAGCAGACTTTTAACTGTTTAGATACTATTTATAAGCCTGAAATTATGCGCCTTTCCGTCTCTCTCCGTCTATATACTTTCTTACACTTGGCTTTAATTCCATACCTAGCAGTGCAAAGTATTTGGCCCTCTACGATGATGATGCATTTTGATCATATCCTTCTTGTGTGTGAATTCACTCAACCGCAATTGATAAGGATTTGCTATCAATTGTGGGTTCGTGATACTTTGCAATGTTCATGTTAAAAGCTTTCTTTCAAACCTAGATCTGGAATCAGGTAACCGAGATAGGATAGCATGATTGCAAGATTGACTGACAGCTCCTTGATCGGTACTGGTAAAACAGCTACGGCTTTATATAGAAATTAAAAAAAAAACTGATAAGACACAACCTATACTGAGCTGATTAAACTAAATACTAAATGATCCACATCAAGTCATGAAAAATCGAAATAAGTATTCCTCTCGGTTATAATACTATAACTATAATATAAAATCGATAAAACAAACAAAAAATCTCAATAACTGTTTTAAATCGAACAGCATTTAGTATAATCCAAGGACTTTAAAATCCATTATAAATCCGATAGCGATGGCGCTCTAACGAGGGGAGTCTTGTTGAACTGCTCTTGAGAAACTGCCGCACGAGTTAACACCTCACAACTCCACCAGAATGCACCACACCGCTTACTTAACTACTGGAAATAAATCTTATATCCCTCACCTAACTCCAACTGCATTTTTCATACTTTTCATACAACCCACCGTCCTTTGTAAAGAAAATAAAGTTTAGTGTAATATTGTGTAAAACGAGGTTTTAATACTGCCAAGAGAAAATGAAAACAGTTTGAAAATGTGTTTAGATTGCAGTGTATGTAACCTGTTGTTCGCCTGAAAAATAAAACTTTGTACAACAGTAGTTAAAAGACAATGAAAGTTTAAGACAAAGAGCAAGGTTCATAAACGTATGACTGCTTTATGAGTCATAGACCAACAACAATATTTTTTAAAGAACTATAGGTGATATACCTACAAGTATAAAAGAAGTGGAGAAGCGATCAGTCAAATGTTATGTCGACAGAGGACGCGACAACAGCCAACTTGCAAATTATCTAGCCATGAGCGATGGCTTTTATATCTTCTTCTATAAACATGAAAATATGGCAGATGCCCTTCATCCATCTTGTTAGTGACCAGTGCGTCAAGGTTCGAGGTTGCTTTCCACAAACTTTTTTATATATGGTATATGTATGAAAGTTTTGATTTGATTTTCTTTTTTTGTATATTAGATACTTTACTACATTAAGCACATCCTACTCGTAGGTATATATGTTAAGGATAAAAGTGCCAAAACACTAATTAAACCGATGTTTGGTTTAAATATTTTCAGCTAAAAGTATAAAACCACGGTATTTTATGGCAGCCTGCCAAGTATTCAGTTACAACATAAACAGGTTCCTTTACAACAAAAACCCTTTTGTCATCTAAAAATCGAAATTTTTAACGAAGTTAATTTACTCTGAGCTTTAATCAAAATTCGGTTCTCATTTAAACAGACAACAATATTTGACGTGCAAGTAGTTATGCTAATAATTGTTTCAAAACTGCATGGCCAATTACATAGGATTAGGAAATCTTACTAGAACAACTTAAAAAAAAGAAACATTTTTACCATTATCGAGCTGAGTCGAATTTTCAACCTATTTGCAATTCAACCCTTATAATTTGATTAAATGTGGAAGGTGTCTTGAGAATATAATTCATTTAGAGATTTTGTTCAGAGCTATTGCGTCTTTTATGTATAAGGACATAATTTAATATCTCTTGAAATTATTCGTCTTAAGTGCGTTTATGTACGAGCAATTAATTAATTGACTCACATTTTACGTTCCTGTAGCCTTACAACTTAGCACCCTTTGCTTTATGTTTTAATATAATAAGTTTCAGGAGCTATCAATTCAATATCCTACATTTATAATTCCAGCAAGGGGTGTGTTCATCAGTGTACACCACAGGGACTCATAACTGATATATTCTCAAATAATACAAATAGGCTCAAAGCAAACACGTCACGGTGATCAGTTACTGCGAACCGAGCGGCACACCTAGAGTCCAAATTACAATTTATTTTACAAACCAATACAGTCCCACGTGTGTGCATCGCGTTTTATATCTTTAACCGCGCCCGAGACATTCGGCTCCCCGAGGAATTTACCCTTTTCTTCACTAAAAACAATACCTATAAGCACAGGTCTACCTGCCCGCCACAACTGTATAATATTCTAATAATATTTGCCAACGATGACTGCAGAGGTCTCGAGAATTTTCGATATACTAAGGTATTCGTTTCTATTTGTAGAATTTATTTATTTAAAATATCAGCCAGAAATAGACCATAAATAAAATAAATATGTTACATATACGGGACTCCTTTCAACTGTAGATATTTTGTTTCTTTATCGATGAAAAACGACAAGTACTGACATTAACAAAGTCGTTTAAATAACCTACAAAACCAGTTAGGCCTACCGAGCATATTGAAGGAGTAGCATCCAGCTCATAAGTCCGTATCTCTTCAAAAATGAAATAAATCAAGTTGAACTTTACATACAGAGAATAGACGCCTAATAGAGTGATGGAGTGAAATTAAAAAAATTAAAAACGTATTACAAACGAAACCAGAAAGACCTTTCCCTGATCAGAAAATAGACGGATACCAGTAATTATGGTGAACAGCATTCTAAAAGCATTACTCACTCAGTACCACCGTATGATTGAACAGAGTCGAGCTTCGGGCATCAGGCTTATCAGGGCAGCAATCGACTACTATCCTTCAATATTGGGAAATTGCTTGCTGCTGTTTGGATTCCTAATAAGTCACACGTGCATTAGAAGCTGCAACCCATATCTCGTGGCGAGCATGTTCTTATTAATTGGGCAGTTCCTTACCACGATATCCGACGCACACGTACCCCAGTTTTGGTGTGAGTCATGCCTTCGTTAAGACCAAAAAGATACCAGAATTTATATGACGCCTTTGAATGCTGATATTTATACTTCAAATGTTTGACTTCAAATTTATCCAAATTTATGTCCCATACGTGGGACACTTCTTGATGTCTATAGGGTATGTCTTGGAGCAACTAGAGACTTTCCAGCCTCCTTTCCCGAGTGCGGTGGTTCTGGCCGGCAACCTGCTCGTACTGGCCGCCCCGGGCGCAATTTCAACAAACCAATCACCCCAAAACGTTGTTAATATTATATTTTTTGTGAGTAATTTACTTGTATTTCTTTATGACCTACTGATAACACTACGGTACGGCTCACAGTCACTAAACACTACAGAGAATAATATCATGATTGGGTAATAATAATTGTTAAACTATGAATATAAATAAAAACCTTTTCTTTCAAAAAGTGTTGTTATTAACATCTCGCACGTAAATTGATGGCGTAAAATTGAGGAGCAAGGTTCAGCGTAGACCGAATTATAAAGTAATAAATAATCCTCTTGCAGCGGGTAATTAATGAAAAAGGGTTTAGGTATTATAACAGAATTTTAATTGGTTACGTGATAATGTTGGCATAAGAAAATTTAAATTCTTCCCCGGGGCTGACTAAGCAAACTGCCGACAATGAAGTTTGTCACTTGTAGTAGACTTTATAAAGATTTGAAACTGAAGCAGAAAGCAAACTTAATTAAACAGGAGGTATTTCATATCAAATTATTAAGAAAATATTTACTGTATTGGTTAATAATCTTAATAAAAGAAAAAAATAAATTACTTTCCACTTTTTCCGCCATATTTCGTCGAAATAAAGTGCTCTTGATACCAAGATTTTATTTTTCATAGTATTTACTTATACTCGCATATTTGGTCATAATTACAGTTCCCAGCCAAATTGTCATTCATTTCGTAGTTTCGTGGCGAATTATTTATCGCCATAAGTTGAGGCAAGTAATACAAAAACTCTAAAACGCGTCCAAGCGCACGTCAGTTGTGATGGCCACTTGGAATAATATTATTTTTAAAACTTCAACAAAAAAATACTTTTACGCTACTTTAACGATACATAATTGGTTAATCTAGTCAAGCAGAAATTGTGACGAAGATTAATCTAATAACGCCCTCTGCTCTCATGAGAAAAATCGTTTGGCTTGAAGTGTAATAATATTATAAATAATAAATAAATAAATAATTCTTTTAAATAAATAATTCTTTATTGGCATAAACAGCATTTAACAAATATAGTGAGGCCCTGACTCCTGCGCTAGGTATAATACCTGTGTTACAGGAGCCAGTGTCTTCTCCCATTTAATGAATCCAATATTGTATGCAATAAGAGTCTAAATTACAAACAAATCAAAATCAATATGAAAATGAAAATGAAAGTAAATTAAATTAGGATAAAAATTAATATTAAAAACTGGAAACTAAAAACAATTTTTCTTTTATAATGAGTATAAGTAAATGATGTAGCTTTGTGTAGTGACGAATGCCATGTATGAGTATGTTTGTTGTGTAGTATGTTTGGCGAGTAGTGTTTGAGGTGTGTGTATTAGTGTGTATGTATACTGTGTGTATTGTTTACTGATGTGTGTGCCTGTGCTCGATGTATGTGAATAATGTTATGTTTGTAGCAAATTTACCAGATGTTCAGTTTGTGTGTAATCTTGGGTGAGTAACCATGATTTAATCTTAGTTGAGGCTTCTTTGACAGTGAGAGGATTTACCTGAAGCACATTGTTCAACTTGTTGTACAAATAAGTGGTTAAGTACATGTGTTGCCTCCTAGCTGCTGAAGTTCGACATTGTAACAGTGGGCAGATATTTCTCATGGTACGCTTTTTTTTAATGTTTTTATTGTATGGTGTAATACGGTGCTGTTTGGTGACAATCTGTAAGATGTACATCTGACGTACTGTTAGTACCTGACACGTCTCATATAAAGACGTGGTGGGAAACCTGAATGGCCTATGTGTCATTACTTTAAGGACAGATCTTTGTGCCCTCTCGAGGCGAATCATATGCGTTTTACAGGCGCCGCCCCAAACTCTAATACAATACCCGAGAACTGATTGATATTAGTCTGGTTATAATATAATTTTCAAATAAAACTGTATTTCTTATATGTGTTTCAAACAAACTGCATAGTATTTGAAACACATATAGATTTTTTTTAAATTACCTTTTCAATATCCTTTTGTTCCGGAAAATACTCAAAAACACCATAGCAACGAGAGATAATAACCAAAGGGCGAAGTTCACTGCAATATCAAAAGTGCGATCGCGTCCTGAGTTGTCAATTTGGCACATTTTGTACCAAGTCGAGTGCCCTCCATCCTTCGAGTGCCCTCGTGGCCTCCGATGACGCCTCGCAACCACTTTTTATCGCTGCAACAAAGCAAAAATAATTATTTAAGGTCACTTGATGTGGAACAAGTTCGTTATTTTATTGAGTCTTTTGTGTTGAACTTTACTTTTTATTTTATGTTCCTAAGACTCGATGATTGTTATAGTTTGTCTTGTGTACTCTTATTAAAAGCAAACAGTTACTTCTTCTTGAGAATATAATAATTAACGTACCTATGCACATTTTCTCATCTGTAATACTTACATAATTTCTGTAGAATGAATGTAAGACGTTAAAAAAAATAAAAGAAACAATTTTTCCTTCAATTGTTCAACAATAACTTCAAAGTAGCGTAACAACAAAGGAAAAGAGTGTTTTCGATTAACCCTGGAAGACAATGTAAGATTTGGCGGGTCAGAGCCCGTACGTCCCCTAAGATTCGCACCCTGTGCCCATTCGTCCCCTGGAACTTTTGAGGGGCCTATTCGCCCCCTGAAGAATATTTATTTTAATTCATTCTTCTAATATAAGTACATGTATATAGTCCTGGTACAGTCGCGCAGAAAAGGGTAAAATAAAAATATAATAATTCCTTAAATATCATGTTTAAGTATTAAATAAGATTAAGTTTAATAAAATACCTCTAGGCTCTAGGCATAAAGTCAGTCTTCAAAATAGTTAATCGATTCGGCGATCGATCGTTTTCTATTTACCACTTCACGTTACTGCGCGCCTAGTACTTTGCATTGATTAAGGTGATCTTGTGAGAAAATTAAGGAATACAGTGAATTTTAAATTTTCGTACATGACTACTTCACGTTACTGCGCGCCTAGTACTTTGAATTGATTAAGGTGATCTTGTGAGAAAATTAAAAACACAGTGAATTTTTAGATTTTCGTACATGACTACTTCACGTTACTGCGCGCCTAGTACTTTTGTTCTCTTAAGTTTTCAATCATTAATACCCGTTTTTTAACAAGCAATTCGTAAAGAGACAATATTACATCGTAAGCCTATCGACAGGTTACATTATTATCATGACGGATTATCATTCATCGTAGCTCTTTTTTCAATGATCTGTTATGATTTATTAAATTAATTGCGTTAATAAACTGTTCACAAGTGTACTATGATAACCGTTTTTAGGTAAAATATAGGTGATTTTATCTCAGGGGACCAATAGGCACCTGAATAGGTGCCGAATCTTTAACTTATATTGTGTATATATTAGAGGAGACGAATGGGTACCTTAAAAATAATATTTTTATTAAAATATTAATTGGTCCCCTACCAGGAGACCAACGGGCACCTATATAGGGGCCGAATCCACAACTTTTATGCTGGGGGACAAATCTTAGGGGACGTACGGGCTTTGACCCGATTTGGCTTGTGTTTAGGGTGCCACCTTCCTGTTCTGTGAAGTTGATGAAGTGACTTGTCCCACAGTAAGCCCATCGACTTTGTAACCTCCAATATAACGAAAGCATAAATACGGTACTGATTACGAATAGACAAAACCACCAGCTGGGAAAATCCGTGAGAATCGCCACACTCATAACAGTAAGTGCTGAAACTGCAAGAAAACTACACAAAATTCAGTTATAAAACAAAAAGTTGTGGAGCTTTCTTTGCTCTCGTCGTAATGATAGTTTTACCGTATCTTTCTATTAGCGACGGGGCGGGCGCCATCACTGTCCTCCTAACTCGATGTTACAGGGCATGACTCGACGCTACCTAAGTTCTAACTCGATATATTATGATTATAGAACTGCTCGAGAAACGGGATTTTTGAGAAGAAACTTTTGAAGAAGATATTGTTTAAAGCATAAGACTAAATCCCCAGTCAGAGTGTACGTTATTGAACAGGCTTATGGGCTCAGTGTATTTATTTATAGTTTTAAGTTTTAGGTATATTTTTAAATATTATCAACTCCGCCTTGTCTCCTCTTTCAAATATTTGTGTTAAACGAGCCTCCGTGATACCGTCCTAGACGTACTCAATACTAAAGTACCTATCAATTTTCATCCTCACTATCACAACACATACAGCGGGTGTTTCTTGTGCGAGCTTGTAGGTATTTCGTTCAATCAATCGCCTGAGTACCGAGCCCTCTACATTGATAAGACGCTTCCTTTGACGCGTCGCCCTTTGAGACGAACGCGCGAATCCGACAACACTGATACCTAAATGTATTCCAAGAGTTTCAAACAATTTTAACTATACGTATACACAATAATGTGAATTAGCTCGTCATGTCTAATATTTTTTTAAGGTTGTAAAATTTTATATAGGTAATAATAAATGCCGTCCATACAACCATTAAACAATGTATGTACAGTCACGTGTATAAACATGTATACACCACGCTAACTTTAAAATCAATTTTCTCTTAGAATAACTATAATAATATTAAGATTTAGGGCATATCGTATAGTAGTCTGTAATAGAATTACTATAAAATAAGTTTCAACTAAATGTTATGCCTCATTTAAGAGAAATTTGATTCAAATCTTTGTGAAGTGTATACATGTTTATGCTCGTGATTGTAAACTCAAGTGTGATACTTACTTATTCATACTCAAAGCATCATCCAAGTCAACCAACATTTGTATCAATCTGCCTTATAGTCGTATCCACCCATTTACTTTGCGTAGTCCAACTAGAACAGTGAATCATATCTAACAATCATTCAAATTAAAAACTAATTACTATGAACGCCACAAGCAGCTGTGCGGGTCGATGGCGACAGTATTACCGGTCCATTCACAGCACCTCACTGTCTCCCCACCAACCTGACGGCTTAAATGAACTAAGAAAATTAGAAAACCACTCCCTTTATACCTAGTTCTTATCAAACTTTAGTAGAACTGACAAAACTAAGTGTGATCTTTTTGCTAATCACGAAAGTGTTTTGCAGTTTCTTTGTGAAGTTCGGTCGAGATCAACATTGCTTCTTTTGTGGTGTTCTTAATGTATAAAATTATAGGGTATAATAGTGTGATAGATTACTAATTTTATTACACTACATTTACATAAAGTATGGCGATTTTCACACTGCCCCGCATCATGCTGCATATTGCGTGTCGACGCACCTACGCGCGTTCCTGCGGGAGTGCAGATCTGCATCATCGTGCGGGTTTTTTGCGCACTCACGCGCGTAGGTGCGTTTTGTAGATTCACGCACGGCGGCTCTCATTTATTCGCCGTTCTCTTGTTCTCATTGATTCACACGTCACGCCCATTCAAAATCACGCGCGGCACTGCGGGATTCGGTGTGCCATACCTTGCGTCTCGCCCCGCACCTACGCGCGGGGGTGCATGTTTCTCCGCGTGTATGCGCGTGATCCGCATGAACGCGCGTGGATGCATTTTTGGTGTGTTAGACTGTGCGTGTTTTCCATACAAACGGAGATACTTACAAGCAACGGAAGAACACGCATCCACGCGCTACGCTGCATCATGCGGGGCAGTGTGCGAATCGCCTTAATCTTAGTAACAGACTTTATCATTTAATAATATATGTAGAACCTACCGCTAAATTTTAAAAGTTTACATCATGTAACTGATATAAAAAAAAGATAAGATATTTAGATAAAAGTGATATAAAAAAGGGTTTATGTTATATGCGACACTCATTGTAAGACGAGACAACTCTTACTTTGGATCCTTTGCTACTAGGTTACGTTACCGAATAAAATATTGTAGTTCTCACAGAAAGTAGTTACAAGTAAAAAAAACTAATCTTTGAACTACACTAGAATTTTTTGCCATATCGTGGGTGCCTATACAAACAACAACAACTCACATACTCCAATAACCAGATTCGGAACAAATATCTGTTGGTCATAGTCATACGGATATAGAATTTGTCTAAAACAGGAATTTACCCCAGGACACGTAGCACAGTAGCCAAGCAGCAGCTCAATCGTTGCGCCAAATGAACCGCCATAGTAAATCTTTAAACAGTTATAATATGCGAAGAAAAGACGGACACTGAATGTTTCAATCTCAATAAAGGCAGAATATCCATACTAATATTATAAATGGGAAAGTGTGTCTGTCTGTCTGTTTGTCTTTCTTTCACGGCAAAACGGAGCGACGGATTGACGTGATTTTTTAAGTGGAGATAGTTGAAGGGATGGAGAGTAACATAGGCTACTTTTTGTCTCTTTCTAACGCGAGCGAAGCCGCGGGCAGAAGCTAGTGATTTTATAAAATGACAAAATTGTACTATGTATTACAAAAAATCACGTCTTAGCACATTATATCAAACTTAAAAAGAAAAGTAAATAACGAAATTTCAGCCGAAAAAAATAATAAGAAAGATGTGAAAATCCAAATCAAATTCGAGTCATGACATACTTCTCAATCGAATTTGACTTAATAACTTTGGCCATCCATCAAACAGATAATTTAAAGTAGAACGTATGATTGGTAAGAAATCGATACGGGACTTAGTTGGAAAAAGAATTCAGGTATACAAAGTTTTGATTAAGAAATATTCGATTAGTATATGATCTAAGTCATACAAATATAAACACTATTCCATCCTACTTGTTTAGTTATATCGATAATAATATTTCATATTGAATCGAACCCTAAATGTGGAATGGAGGCTGCAAACTGGCAATCAAATCAGTGCACGAGAAGGAGCAATCATTGCATGTCAGGCTGCAATTAGAGTCACATACATCCAGTTGACTAGGTCACTGCTATACACTGGCATTGATTGCTCGAACATGGGAAATACTAAGATTTAGAACTAGTTAGAAATCAGGTTATCGCTAAGGCGGACGGAGAGCTGGGAGGAAATGAAGCGTCTTCCTTTAGCTTTTATTTACATATCAGGTGCTACGTGGTTGTTTCATCAGTGGGTGCCAAGAAAGCATAGAAAACCCTTTTTTTGCTAGAAATATCTATTTCCTTATTCTTAGTGGTGCCTATAATAAGTATATCTGAAACTGGAACATGAAACGACCTCTCAAAACAAAACAAGAGATCCCGCAATGAATATATCAGGTGTATAAGTTGAGAATCATGACGCTCAGGGAACCCTTTTTAACATAAAGTGAAAGAAAAACAGCGATCCGGGCTAGATGCCAAGATATTGTTCTAAAAAATACCCGCATTCCATAATAAATGACGCTGAGTGAAGAGTCTCGACACGGTCGTCGCCGTGTTACTTAATATTCAAGCAATTAAACCACAGCTAGATGTCCAAAAGGGTCAAAACATATTTGAATAAAAACTGAAAATAAGACGTTATAACTTTAGCCCGTAATTTGAAGTGCAGAAAGGACTCGCCTTAGCATAATAATATGTCTAGTCAGTGGTTTTATTATAATTGTAATATCTTTTAGACTTTTAATCATAACTATTCATTTTTTATATTTTGGTTTTTATATTTAGTACTAAATGTTTATAACAATCCATAACTTTCCTCTAAGTTGCTATCTACAACATAAAATTAAACATCACATTTTCAATCTCTGTACAGCATTTTACAAGTTGACGCGAAAGGAGCAATCTACTTGACGACTAAAAATGGAACGTTTCCAATTTCGCTGACATCCTTGAAGTCTCCTGGCGACGGTACACCGCAACACACTCCCAGCATTCTGTCTGCGACCGCTAAAAATCTGTCACACAATACCTCCGAGACACACGACTATTGGGATTCCTCAGAAATGTTGCTCTCCAATTACATAAACGGCACTTACGATGAGCTCAGCGCGTACTCCTTGAAACAGAACGCTAAGAGAAGCATCAACGACGCGGTGTCCAAAAACATTACGTCGGTCCTAGAGAATTTATTGAAGAATTACGAAAATTCCCAACTCCCTACACATGGGAAAGGTATGTTAAAAAGATTAGACAAGCTCTAGTAAACAATTGGCACTCGTAGATCAATTCTGACGCTATAATGTAACTTTTTCTTTTATAGACAAAACGTTAATCAAACTAAGTATAAAGTTGTGTTTTGTATGACATAGTTCTGTCAGTCGGTGAGAACTAGAGCATACATGTATATCTCTTACAAAATATATTACTGATGTATTTCAGGCTACCCTACTGTCGTACAAACCAACATTCTTATAAGAAGCATGGGTCCTGTTTCAGAACTTGATATGGTAAGAATGAACTTATGTTTAATAAAATTGTGAAATATATAAAAATAACATATTATAATAATGATAAATGTGCAACGAATTTGCTATGAGATACATGTTGTGTTCGTTTATTTTTTTAGTGTATAACTTTTTTTATAAAAAAAAATCGTACGTATTCCTACACTAGCTACCTACTCCAACAACTCTACGAACTCGATTGTCTTGAAACTTGGTTAATTTGTTTTTGCTACGTATAGGCTACGTGCTACAAATCTGCAACGACGCGACGTCTACGCGATCACAATGCAAACTGTAGCGCTTAGTGAAAGCTGTATGTTCTACGCGAAAACCGTTTCAGTTTTGTAACCATTTCGTAGCAGAAGCTTCTTAACGATTTTAAATATTCATTTTATAATTATCAAACCTCAAAAATGATAAAAGATCATAAAAACAAATTATCGTAGCAACACCATAGCCTACATTTCTATGTAATGTACGCATTTGCACAGCACAAATCACATATTTACAGAACACGACAATACTCTCAAGACATATATTTTCTGTAACAGGATTATTCAATGGACTGCTACTTCAGGCAGTATTGGCGTGACACGCGGCTGTCGTTCCTCGGTCCCATCCGCTCGCTGTCACTTTCTATCAAGATGCTCGAAAGGATTTGGCGGCCAGACACATATTTCTATAACGGGAAACACTCCTATGTCCATACTATAACTGTCCCGAATAAGTTGCTCAGGATTAGTCAACATGGAGATATATTGTATTCAATGAGGTAAGCTTAGATACTTTCTCTACTCACTCGTGCAGTGAGGAAGAATTAATTGTCGACCAATTTAATCAACTGTTTATAATTATATAGCCCCGGTAGACAGTACTGGGTGTACTATCGAATTAAAGGCGCCGTGTATATTCTTCTAGTATGTGCAAGCAAGTTAGTATTCGTCCTTAGATTTAGACATCAATAAAAAATCATGTGTACGTTTACGAAACTACACGGCTCTGAAGTATGAAAATATAAAAAACCCAATTGACTTCTGAGAATTATTAATTTCATACCCTTTACACAACCAAAGCGGGCAATCCAAACCAAACATTTTTAATTGGCAAAGTGAAAAATATTCCCTGATCCGATTACTCAGTGGAGTTTTCATCGACCATTAAATCCGGTGAATATCTTTGTTTTTTTAAAAAAATAACTGCCATTGAGATATTGTCTAGATTTATCAAGATTATTTTTCGCCGTCTTCTGGTCGTAGTTTCAATTAAAAGATTAGCATATAATTTATATAAAGAAGCTTTATGCCTCTTTTTAGTCTTACACAATGAGCGATTGTGGCTCTTTTTTCTATTTCAATGAAAGATGGTCATGTAGGTTTATTTAGGTCGGGTCATGTCTACAAAGAAGATCCTAAACAATGACTTTATAGAGCGTTCTAATCCATACTAATATTATAAATGGGAAAGTGTGTCTGTCTGTCTGTCTGTCTGTTTGTCTTTCTTTCACAGCAAAACGGAGAGACGAATTGACGTGATTTTTTAAGTGGAGATAGTTGAAGGGATGGAGAGTAACATAGGCTACTTTTTAGGGTTCCGTAGTCAACTAGGAACCCTTATAGTTTCGCCATGTCTGTCTGTCTGTCCGTCCGTCCTCGCTTAATCTCTGTGGCCGTTAGCACTAGAAAGCTGAAATTTGGTACCAATATGTATATCAATCACGCCGACAAAGTGGTAAAATAAAAATTGGAAAAAAATGTTTTATTAGGGTAGCCCCCCTATATGTAAAGAGGGAAGTATTTTTATTTTTATTTTTAACCCTGTCGTGTGTTATATTGTTAGATAGGTATTGAAAAATGAATAGGGGTTTACTAAAATCATTTTTTGATAATGTCAATAATTTCGGAAATAATCGCTCCAAAAGGAAAAATCAAAGCGTCCCCCCCCCCCTCTAACTTTTGACCCTTAGGTTTGAAAAATATGAAAAAAATCTGGAAAGTAGAACTTTATAAGGACTTTCTAGGAAAATTATTTTGAACTTGATAGAAAAAACAGTTTTTGTACAAAAAGGTTGTACAAAATTTCTGCGTACTTAGTATGTCAACGTAACAAAAGCCTTTTTTTAAACTTATAAGTGGAAACACTTATTGTGACGGACGGGAAACTACGGAACCCTACATTGAGCGTGGCCCGACACGCTCTTGGCCGGTTGTCTCTTTCTAACGCGAGCGAAGCCGCGGGAAAAAGCTAGTTCTAAATATATGAGCTAAATATATGAGCTAAATATTTTGAGGAAAACCGTGAATAATCCATATAAATCTGAATGGATAAGTTCGCTAATTTTCGTCGGAGAATATGCAACCGTCCACCCGTTAATCGGTTTAGTTCAGACAAAATTCGGCAGCAGAATTGCTTCGTTGAACGCAACACACAGGCTCTGAGCATCTCTTTAGCAGTTAATCTAATGCCTTAGTTCGGGCGTTTTCAGCTATTTACTTATTCTACTTTGCAAATACGTTAACTGTTTCTAACTAAAATGTAGACCATTTTTGAATCTGTGTCCGATTTAGTTACGTAAAATTTTAATTGCCTTCTGATAAAACTTTCGTGTAGAGCTTTAAGTGGGATCTTTTGCAGATACTTATGTATAATAGTATGTGTGTTTTTACAGGTTAACTATTAAAGCAAAATGTCCGATGGAACTTCGCAATTTTCCGATGGACCGACAATCGTGCCCTCTTATTCTTGGTAGTTGTAAGTATTTAATTGCCATACAGAAAATTATATGCTCTGACGAAATATATTATGCAAAACGAAAGCTTGTATTATAGTTATTCTGTAATTTTTTTAACCTTTAACCTTGAACTTGAATATATTTTCTTATAGATGCATACTCGAACCAGCAACTGGTGTATCAATGGCAAAACTCTCAGAGTGTGAATTTTGTTCCCGGCATGACCCTCTCACAGTTTGACCTCATCAGTTTCCCTTACAGAAACTTCACGTTTACTCGACGGGAAGGTAAGTACTACTATACAGGGTGTCCCACGGCTATGCCACATGGAGGGAAAGTACCTTAAATCTTGTAGATAGAACATTTTACTGAAAGAAGACATTATTTGAATTTTAAAAACAATTTAAATTGCATTCATAGATTTTTAAATAATTAAGTGGTTGGCCCGGGAATCGAACTTGTTCCACGGGAAAAAATAATCACTCTGTAGTTTTATCATACCGATCGAAAGGTTTCATTATAAGGATTATTTTTTGCTAAATAACATAGTGTCACAAATAAAAGGAAGACCGCGAATTTTTACATTTGGTGTAAAATTTTGTTCTGAAAGGTAAAAGCTTACATTGCCGTAAGGACATACAATTGACAATCATAACTACTTATTACTAATTAATCTACCCACTTAAATAGTACGCATCATTTAAATAAATTAATATCTACCACAACAACACCAAAAAAATGTCAGGGAACGAAATAATCAAAAGTTATCACTTTGTGTTCAAGAAGAAGGGACTAGTTTTGAGCAGTTGCAAAATTGACTAATTTTGTATTAAAAATGTTAAAATTCATGGTCTTTCTTTTATTTTTGACACTATGTTATTTAGCAAAAAATAATCCTTGTGATGAAGCCTTTCGATCGGTAGGATAAAACTACAGGCTGATTAATTTTTTCGAGTAACAGGTTCGGTTCCCGGTTCAACTATGTAATTATTTAAATATCTATGAATGCAGTTTAAAATGTTTTCAAAATTCAAATAATGTCTCCTTTCAGTAAAATGTTCTATCTACAATATTTAAGGTACTTTCCCTCCATGTGGCATAGCCGTGGGACACCCTGTATACTTGGGACATAAGTATCTATCCTACACACACATAGATACGATCTTAATATACGCCTGGTCATGCATCACATTTATTAAGTTCTTACTTTCTTCATCTATTACTTGTTCGTACTAAATAAGAACATTAAATAGTTATTTGCGCATGACTGTACGGATTAAGTATCTACAAAGAACTTCTATTCATTTAGGAAGAAAGTTTGTCTGACGCAAACAAGAGTAACCTCCCTTATTACGCAGCCTATACAAATAGCAACGTATTTGTACATACCGAACGTCATATTCTCCTTGGATTATATCACCATACCTATTGAAAAAAGTATGAGAGGTATGGAAGGAAATTGTTACTTAATTTTAATAACGAAGCAATTTTCTTAAGGGTTTTAAGTAATGAAAGTATCAAGTGGAAAATTCGCGTCTCGCCTATCATAGTAAGATAGAAAAGCTTTCGTTTAGATCTCTACTAAGGCATTTCGCGTACATCGCGGCTACAATCACGATCATAGCTGCGAAAGTTCTGACTAAAATTTAGTTTGATCGCACGATCGCCTATCCAAGCAGTCTCAGCTATATTTTCTTCTTAGTCGGTGGTGTAAGTCGATCTAGTCGTCCTAGTGGCCGTATAGTGCGCTTGGTCCCTAATAACGCCAGGCGTAGCTCCCACGACCCAGCAGTTTATCCGCTTACCGCTAAATTCGATTCCACGCACTTGGGTTTGTATACCTCCAGACTTTATTCACGCCAAGCTAGAAATTCATTACTACTTATAATATGCAGCTCTTATAAAACTACATGTTATACTCGTCATTGATTTTTATAAATTAATGTTAAATGTGTCCATGAATACCGATAAGTAAACAAAATCACAGTTTACCTATGCCTGTATACTTAAACCCACGAGATAACGCACTGAAGCGTAAATGATCTTACCGTTTCTTATTTGCCGAAAATTTCTATGCTCTTAACACGTCGCGCTTTAGTATTTTTTATCTTAAATTGCTAAGTGCTCCTTTTATAAATTTTATATGATTTGCTTTCTTCGTCTCGAAGGCATATACATATAAAATAATGTCAAACGAAATGTAGCTGAAGCGCTGCGCACCAATGACACGAATCGGCTTTTACGCGCCGAGGAATTTACATTCGTAGAAATGTTACAAATATGTAACGAAATAAGCGGCCATTGATTTTTAGTGTTCAATATTATGTATTGTATCCTACAAGAGAACAAATATTGCACTAAAGAGATACAACCCTAGATAGATTTGTGCTACCTTTAAAACTATTCCATTTAAGCTCCATCAATACATTTTAGTTTAAAATGTTTTCAGGCGAATTCTCAGTGCTTCAGGTATCGTTCAATCTTCAGCGACATACGGGCTATTTCCTCATACAAGTGTACGTGCCGTGCATACTCATCGTGGTCCTTTCGTGGGTGTCATTTTGGATTCATCGCGAGGTAACGTGTAAACACTTTACATTTTGTTCAGTGGGACATACAACGGATTGGTTGTAGAATATCGCCGTGTATTTTGCAGGCCACTTCGGACCGGGTTGGACTGGGGATTACGACTGTGCTCACGTTATCTACAATAAGTTTGGACTCCCGCACTGATTTGCCGAAAGTGCGATACGCAACTGCTCTCGACTGGTTCTTACTGATGAGCTTCTTTTACTGCATTGCTACTCTTTTGGAATTTGCTGGAGTGCATTATTTTACCAAGGTGAGAATGAAAAAGATCGTATCTTAGGATACCCTAGATATGTTTCTATGTATCCTAACATCTTACGTTAATGAAATGTTTCAGGTCGGTTCAGGAGAGATTGTGATCGACGATGCCGAATGGGAAGAACTGATTGAAGAAGTGGGTGGTGACGCTTTTGCCGCCCGACAGCTAGCTGTGCGCCGCCGCAGTTCGGCTCGATCTGCTACTAACTTTGTAAATACCAAACTAACTTTTATGTTACCCCCTCCTAATAAGTTTTATAATCTAAGGTCAATTGTAGTTTCTTCATTGAATAACTGGATCATCCTAGGTTTGACCGACACCTTTCGGCAAACCCCGAAATAGATTTAATCAACATATTAGAACTACACATCACTCATTGATCTACTATAATGCCGCAGGGGATCATTTAAACCTCTAATTTCCTTTTAAATCGTCTAGTTGTTTGACAATTTTATTGTTAAGCTTATTTACTGAAAATATTTTAATACTCACTTTTGCCCATGACTTCGCCCGCGTGGATGTCGAAACTTCCATTCGCTATTTTACCCCAGTAGCGGTTGAATTTTCAAAAATCCTTAATTAGTTAGGTTACCTTCTCTTCACAAAGATCACAACCTGCAAGTTTCATGTCTCTATGAGAACCGATTTGGGTTGGGCGTTGATATATCAATATTCAATGGTGGGAAAGTTTGATGGGCCCAAACCTATCTTAAATCGTTAAGTTAAATTTTTTGCTCAAAAGAAATTCCTTTATTCTTTTTAAGAAAATCTACATTTAACGATTTTTGAAAATGTGACATACCCGAGAATCGGGTTGGATTAAAATGGAAAAAACAACAACCATCCCAACAACTGTCATTCATAAGGGTCAAATCTTTCAAAGAAACACCTAGTAAATTAAATTACAGGAAAACCTCGACATTTTAACTTTTGAAGACAAAGGGCAAATTTAACCGTCGAAAGTTGTTGTTCTATTTATAATTAAAGTAATATTCTTCAGAATTACGTTTTCCTTTAATTTAATTAACCATGTTTGTTAAGGATTTGAACCTAATAAATTAACGTAACGTCTAATACGTCCTAATAAGTAAGCATTACTTATTATTTTTATTAAACAGAGCTTCACGCTACCCGCTCAAAGCAACCCCGAGGAGAGTGGAGGCCCGGCCGAGCCGACAGCGGTCCGGCTGACGATGGAACGAACCACCCAGACGGAGAGGCGAGTGCCGCGCTGGCGCCAGCTTCTCTACTGTCTCGCTGGAGATGACCGCTACAGGAGACAGAGGCAGGTTGAAGCCGGTATGTGGGATTTGAACATTATATTATCTTGATGTGACTATTAGACCGGTTGACATTAAAGATATAGCTCGCTGGCAGTCATCCAAAAGGCAACTGATTAGCTCAATATTGAAAATATAGCTAAATTGTTCATAAAACTTTTAGCCTTACACTCAGTCGCTTTATATTTTTAATTTCTCGTAAGCAATTATTATATAGTACAGTAAAGAAATAAGAAATCGCTGTTTTTAGCAGTATTACGATCAATTCCTATCAAAAAATTATTTTTGGACACATCGGTAATTCTTAATATTTTTTGCAATCTGTGAATTATAATTTTACGAAAAATTCCGATTCACTAATTTGACTATTTTCATGTAGCTGCAATGATGGCGCACCGCTAAAAGTTTTCACCTGTATACTGCTGAACAACTGCCAAATCGAAAACGCCTTGAAATATACTGGTCCATGTTTCTCCTTAGGAGTTTGCCTAGAACAACCGAGCGCAACTTCTTGGTGTAAAATGATGCCAGGGCAGAATTGGGATCACTGGATAGCGTAGCGAATGGCGGCCGAGACCGGCCTTAGTCAAGGTGGCGGACAACCACAACACATATCACGTTGTCTGATTCAAGGAGGCGCGTTGTCACTTTATAGGACTTGGGGAGGCCTTTTCCCAATAGCGGGACAGTATACCGCTTGGGCGGACTACCGCCGTGTCTTCACAAAAGCGATCGGCGGTGGTTCAGGCCATGCTCCGGGTGAGAATGAATGGGAAGCCGTCGCCTCCTTCTGCGAAGCTACTGGAGAAGGAGGCGGCGACGCTCGTGAGGCAGCGTCAAGCTTCACGCCCCGGACAGGGACCAAGGCGTTGAAGCCGAAAGTCGGAAGACGACTACCGGCCACCGTAGGCGCGGGACTGCGGACGACGAGCGATGGATAGCTCGCCGCCCGACCTAGGACCAGGCCCGTGTCGATGGCGCGTTTTGTTCCACGAGCGTCTCGGTCAGACGGTGAACAGCGGTGCACTGTGAAATGAGATTAGTATCACGCGTTCCGCTGCTGTAAGACAGTCGTATACAATATGAATGTTAATGCGGTTAGAGTACTGGCTGTATATCCAAAGGCGCGTCTTAACGGCGTCACACTAAAACGCACACTGGCCGTAGAAGCGCAAGAGTGGCCCGCGCCTGGTAGCGCCGGTCAACATTGCGCGTTTTCTGAACGGCGCTGCAAAAGCGCGCGACTTTAAAACGCAACTACTACTCTCATATATCTCCGAACGCGCGCGTTCCAACGGTGCTGCCGAAACGTTCCCACCGCCACTCATCAATTTGACTATTATCAAATGATCCCCCCGCTCCCGCTCTGGGCGAAGTGGAATGGAGTGTCAGAATTTTCTACTGACTAAAACCGAACCACTTTTTCACAATCACATTTTTTTAGGGATGGGAATGGAATCGCGAGGCAACACAATCATTTCCTTTAGGGCGTAAAAGACATAATTACGGCGATAATAAAAACACCATTATTTACAGGTTGCCGAGGCCACATCAACAGCGTGTCGCACATCGACAGGGCCGCACGTGTCATGTTTCCAGCCTCTTTTGCTCTGCTCAACTTGTTCTATTGGATGGTCTACGCGTTCTCCAATGACGACTTCGCATGGAGTGACAACCCTATGAATACACTCTCTCATTAGACATTTGGATGTTTATAAAATCAGTATACTGAATGTAGTGTAAGTTTTTAAAACTAGGTGCCAAAATAGGGTAGGTAGGCACATGTATTGATGTCCAAATAGTATTTACATATTATTATATAAATATATAGGGTGACTGGTAATTAGTGTACCTACGATACTTAAACACGTGATTGTGCTCATGATAACCAACAACTTATTATGGGAACAAACCTGAAATCGCGAAAAAAATTCAGCTGTGCAGCACAATCACGTGTTTAAGAATCGTACACTTATTGCCAGTCACCATATTATATTTAATTAGTTGGTGTTGTGCAAAAATGTGTACAAGTTTCCGTACAAGACGAGTTTTTCCGTACGAAAAGTACAATAACCCATCCAAAAGGGACTTAGTGCGGGAACCGAACCCGCGCGGGGAAGGGGGCAAAGATTTGTGGTAGTACCTAATTTATGATAATTATTTTTTGGGTTATTCAGTAACTAATTAGAGGCTTTTGCTAATTATTGGTGTATTTAATAACGAATCATCCAAAATATCGGCGAATTTTTAATTTCAAATTCTAATAACCATAAGGCCAATTCCACTAATTGAAACCTTTATTTTCAGTATTATCTCAGTGACAAGCAGTGTAAAACACTAGTCATTAAGTGGTTATGGTAAAAGATAAACTCTTGTCAAAATTAGGGTTATTTATACAAACCTTTTACGAATTTACTTACTACTGAATTTTTCTATAATCAATTAGTCAAACGTAAACTTTATTTCACAAAAAAATGTTCTATGTAATTGAAATTCGCCGTTAAAGGTAGTTTTGACCGATTGTTTCTTTAGAATCAATCACTTTTGTTTCGACTCTCTTCTAATTAGTTAGTAGGTACTTTATGTCCGTAATTGTAGAACAGTCTTTATTAATGTTATAGTTAACAAAAGTGTGTCCAAGGTAGAAATAAATAGATCGGTATGCATTTCACGTGTTTTATTATATTCAAAAACTAAAGCCATTATAGGTATAGTGAATCTTGTTGAAGTCAGAACTCTTGAACACTTTGATCTTACTATTAATAAATACCATGCTTTTTACACTTTTATTACAAAATATTGAAGTTTACGAAGTATAAAACATTCCTTAGTTCTGCCCGTAGGCGTATTATATACGGAGGTACACTGTGCATTGTTAGTGCTACAGGAAATTTCTTAAAACGTAAGAAACAGGACATATCTATACAATATCCAATATCATTTAATTACTTTATTTAGGAACAACTCTTTCTCCACTTTTGGTGAATAAGAATTAGGTAACATCGTTATGACAAACATCACATTTCGCATCACTAAAAATGCACAGTGAATAATTAATTTGCATAGCCTCGTTGACTATCACATACGTTCTTAGGTTCTACCTAACTACATTCGTGTCTTAAACATATCATAGAAACACCGACTCCTAATATTTAAAACCTGGTGCAACTGTAAACATATTTTGTGCTGAAAACGTCAACTCTTTTCTATTATAAATGTCTCTTACAATCACTCATCTTATTTCAAAGAAGTATTTATATCCCTCCGTATAAATCAAAGTGTAAATATCTACTAATAAATCATTGCGCAATATCGTGTCGCAATGTTGTATGTCGATGCCTCTATGCCATTTCATCAGTCTATTCGTCAACGAGGACCGCACACATCCTGAGTTTTCGCGGTCGCATAAAACCACAAGCAGGGTAAGCACGCATTGAAAATGTAAAATGGCCTTTCGACTGCCATTAGAGATATACGTGCCCTGTGAAAATATTGCACAAATATTTAAATTTTCAATCAGTTGACCGCGAAAATAGTCATGTATGCCGAAACTATTAAAGAATATAGTATACCAGCTGCACGGATATATCTGATGAGGTTACAACACACAAAATGTCTCGCAAAATTAGCTGCACATGGTAACAGATTACATGTAAATAATGTTTGTACGATGTAACCTACATCGTTACTATAGAGAGAACAATCGATGTCACATATTATAATATCTGTCTAGGTATACATTATTACGTAACATTTCTCTAACAAATATCACAAATACATAAGTTATCATAACCATTATACATAATTGAAAATGTATTCAAGAAGAGGTAAATTTCGAAGAGAGCTATAAGGTTAACTAGTATTTCTGTTGGTCCAACATTCTGTAAATATACTAATTCGCTTCGTTGCAAAACTGCCAACTTTTAGTACGCCATTTATAAGTAGAAAATAGTCAATTTGAAGGCATATAGTTTAAATACATAGTGGAATGTATAGTTTTTTTAAGGCTTTCATCATAAGTATGAAAATTACCTACTACGTCAACATTAAATGGCAAATATTGAATGGTGTAAAGTCGTTAATACATATATTAGAATATTTCTAGTGGACTTTACCGAGTTATATATTAGGAAAATAGTTCACTAATAATGCTAGTTGCACCGCAAATATAACCAATATATATTTATTGCGAAAGTTACATAAAGTATTTCATGTAATGAGCAAAGAGTACGTAGGTCCCGTTAGTACTTATTTATATATTATACAGGATTGCAAAGAAAGTGCTTGCAAAGAATTTAGATAAGTTCAGTTATTATCAGCAAAGCGACGCGTATTCTAATTTTAAACCTAATATATCGTCGCTTCGTCGCCGGGGCAGTTTTTCCTTATTAACATACTGAGAACATTACGTATTAAAATCGGAGACTTTCGCTCTATCATTATGGAATAATCTGATTGATTAATAGTTACTGCTTGTAATGGATGCGAGAATCATATAATGATTACAGATAATACGATTATCTGCACTTGATTATCTGAATTCATACAATGCAACGCACTAAGTGCTCTAATTTATATTTTTCTTACCACATAAAGCATTACCTTATATATAATGTTGAAAGATAGTCTTGTTCAATAAAATATTGATATTGAATGTATTGCAACGGACCCTAACTCCTACGGAACCCGATCTATAAAATTGACAAAAGAGATGTATAACAGTAAGCGATGCGCTACTACATACATAATATAAACATATCTACTCACTACAAAGTATTAGTACCATTTACTTAACTCTAAACACATCGATTCAATTACAATTATATAAATATAAAACTTTATTTGCTAGCCCAAGTGGGTTAATATTCACTTTTATATACAAATATAAATTTATTCTCCGTAATATAAAGAAGGTAAATTTGAATATACAAGTCATATAAATGGCAATGATCCAATTTTTAAAATAAAACAGCTGCCGTCAATCAAAATAAATGCTCTTTTCAATCAAGCACGGCTTACGTCAGCGCTATACAATTTTCTACACTAATACATCATAAAAACTGGACCATCTCCATCGAATTTAGAAGACTAGAACACTGGTCACAGATATTTCGGTATAGGCAAGGAGATTTTAATAGTTTTCGATCACTCATCCAAATTAAATATTCTCAAACTTGCACTCTCACAGACACGTCATCCACATAAGCTAAAACAACAATAAATTAATAGCCTGTGCAACCCCGAGTATTATCTCAAGCTCTTACATCTCACTCACAATAGACTGCACACAATAAATAAGAATTTCATATATTCACATCTCCAATATAAATAATTAAATCACAGATTCTATATTTCATTATGAATATTTTTTATCTACGTATCTTTTCTACCTAAGACGAGATAAACATTCATGTTATCTTTGCCTTTGACGTACACACTGCCGCGCGGCTCGAAGTCGTACCGCGCCGACAACACGGGGATACAAGCCTCGCCCACCTGGATCCTCTTCGGCACGCCCGTCGAGTCCATCCGCGACGCGATGTTCACGGCGTCGCCCCAGATGTCGTAGAACAGCTTGGTGGTGCCGATGACACCCGCAGTCACGTCACCGAAGTTATACCCGATCCTGAGAATAAAGTCGAATTCCAGCAAGTCTTGGTTGAAGTTATCGACTACTTTCTGCATCTCCAGCGCAAACTCCATCAGCTGGTAGAGATGGTCGTGCGTGGCGCGCGAGGCGTGCCGCAGGTCGGGGTTGAGGCCGCTCGCCGCCATAAACGTGCTGCCGATAGTCTTGATCTTCTCCACGTGCTGGAACTCCGGCCTCTCCAACAACTCGTCGAAGTCTGCTATCAGTTCATTAAGTACCCGCAGGTATTCTTTCCCTTTCAAATACGACTCGTCGTACATTTCGTTAAAGTTAACTATACTGGCAAATATAATCGCGACATCCTTATGGTTTTCAGAATATTTTGCTGTGTTTTTGAGCTGGTCAGCGACGTGACGTGGTATTATATTGTGTAGCAACCAGTCAGCCTGGTTTCTCATGTTCTGCACTCTCTGTTTGTCGCGGTTGGCCACCACGTTACTATAAAAACTCAAACGGTAACTGATCTCGAACTCTCTGTTCAAGAACCACACTAGCATCAATAACAATGCAATATCTAAATAAAGCTCCGTCAAATGTAATTTGTGTTGGTGGCTGTCGACGGCTATGGTGCCATTGTTGATGTCATCCCAGTCGATCATGGAACTGTTCACGAGGCCGTAGTCGGATATATTCTGAGCAAACATTTGTGGGCTTTGTCTTAAATTAATATCAGAATCTAGCAGCAATTGAGTATTAGCTTCGTGACAACCTAGCACGGCAAAAAATAGGAACAAACCAGCATAAAGCGTCACTAGAGTATTTTTCACAAGCCAGTTCATCTGAGTGAAGTTGCAGAAATGCACTATACTTATACACAGTAGGTACACGTAAAACGATTGTTCACCTCTCAGAATCGTCATTGTGGTGTTTTGACAAGAAAAATTGAGGAGCACTGCCAATATGGGCAAACTGATGAGCAACCCACCGGACAGGTGCCACGGGAACCAGTTCGACAGCTTTCTGAATATTCTGACCGACCTGGAGATGGACTCTGTTAGTGCCTCGTGATTCGTCTTCCATTTTAGATAATGCCTATAGGAACAGAGTGCCATTGCTATGATCTCTATGCACAGGAAAAAGACGAACCACCATATGGAAGATTTCCAGTCACTGTACAATGTGAATATCGAAGCTGCGACCGCTAAGAAAATGATGGCCGACACTAGAATGTCTAAAGCGGTGTTGAATCTGGAAGTGGTGAGCGTGGGCGGGAAGTCTTCACTGTCATCACTTCTGTGAGCTTTGTCTCTGTAGTGTCGTTCTATTTCGGATGATTTGAAGAAGAGTGTGAATCTATTGAGTGGTGGTTGTACGAAGTAATTGATTCCTGAGCGTGCGTTGTCTTGTACGCAGCGGATGAGCTGGAGGTCGGACTGTTTGCGGAGTTTCTGTAGGGACTGGACTTGTTCGTCGTTGAGCGGCGGCGGCAGGCGGCTGCGCGAGTGTTCGTTGAGGGACGACTGGCTCGACGTGTAGTAGCCCGACACGCGATGCTGCATCATGTCAGGATGCGACGTCGCGATGTGGTTTAGTGCATAGATCTGTAAACATCATTCAAATATTTCAAACCAGGGCGAAAGAACTGGCTGTGGGACTAATTTGATCCTTCAAACACACGTGATTTAAGACACAATAGAAAGGCAATAGCAGCCCGACAGCCGGCTGTCGGTTGGTCGTTGAAAGGTTAAGTAATGCGCGTAATGTAAGTATTGCGCACACTTACGTCACCGATAGCGCACAATGACGCAAGCCTAAAACGTAAGTAAGAGGTACCGTGTGATTAAAGCAGACGATGTGACGCATAAGGAAAGCTAAAAATTCATATTAAATTGCGTTAATAAGTGCAAACTACATTTTACTATTGTGGTTTTTTTAGTATTACCTCCAGATAAAACAGACAGCTATATATTATACCCATTTAGTGGTTATTGAATTCTCATATTTTAACGACACTGACAATATGAAACATAAATTAAAATGTATAAGTGCAACACTAAAAATTTCTATTAAAACAAAATAATAAGCACATATCTGTATTAATACATAGTCCAAGCGATTAAATATTGCTATATTTCATTACAATCAGAGAGAGATCATTTTCTGCACGTTTTAGAAAGTCAATGGCAATAATAAGAATTAGATAATAAAACATAATATTACGAACTGGTGATACAAATAATAAACAAGTTTTAATGGAGGTAGTCTATGCCTACATGATTTTCTTAGTATGTAATTTAATATCGAGTTTTCCTTATGATAATAAACTTTACATGTAACAAATATATTTTTGTCTTTCTCTTGACACACTCCGAAATCCCCTGACACGTTTTATACGTTGATGACGTCAGCAGCACCCACAGGGCAAGCGTAAGTGTTTTGTAACCCGACTCTTTGCAAATGGAACTTGGATATAGCAACTAACTATGTATTTAACTACTATTTTCGTTGCCAAGGCAACGAGAACTAGGAATAGCAACTGTTACAAAAACTCAAAAATCAATGTTTTCATACGTTACAACAACATGGTCAATCAATTTTGAACCCTAAGCCCCTTACATAAAGCTAAAAGCTGATACTACGTTGCAATATGAATAGTATGACGGACATGCTTTATGACTGCAGCACACAGCTCTAGGGGCATATGTTTATAATTTATTAAAAGCGTGTTTACGATGCGTTACCATTTCATGAAAAATCCCGCGCTTAACTCAAATCTGCGTCAAGTTTAAATATGTAAGAAAAAGAAGACGATGTACCTACCTACATGCATACACACATGCGGGTTTAATATTTAGCGTGTATTATTTACTTACGTTATAAGTAAAAATAGGAACATCAAAGTTGACCTGATGCTGTATGCTGGAGCGCCGGCTAGTGCTGCGGATGCCGGAGTCCTTGCGGCTATTGACTGAGGGACAGAGGCTGATGGCGTCGTCCGCGGGCCGAGACGTCTGCGGCGACGGGAGCGGCAGATTCAATCGCCGCTCCTTCGGACGGACCAACTCGTCCTGCGTCGTGATAGTAGAGCTGCGAGCTCGACAAACTGGCACCTACAATGTATTAGAAAACCACATTTCAACAATGTTTATCTGAAAATATGTTGTTAAGGCCTCGTTACCAGCTAACACGTGTTAAATGTATGTGTACACAAGTTTTCTCGCTTATGTTGTATGGGTGATAAATAATTCGCACACGGCTCGTTAAATACGCGATCATATTGCGCAAACAATTTTTTTATTCCCTTTTTTTGGGAGTGTGAGACGGTTTTATATTACACAATGTCTGAAACTACCCCAAAATTTGCTATTTTTTTGGGAGTTCTATTATTAAATCAATACAAATAAAAAGAGTAAGAATAAGGGAATGAACACTTATAATATAAAATAATTTAATTAAAATCCAAGCGTTACTTTAAAAGAATTTAACGGCGGTCGCGGTATAATTATGTAATCTGTCGAGACTAATGAGAGATAAGTCTCGATAGGTACGGGGTTTACTCGGGAGTTTTCCGCGACCCTCGGTCACGACAAAACTAATTTAAATGATAAACATATTAATGCTGAAAGTTACGTGCGTACCTATAAACCTGTGCGCAGCAGACGGCGGTTAGTTATTATAAACATCGACGGGTAAACACAACTCATTATTAGTACAGAAATAAATCATTATTGCAATGTGCTTCTGTGCCAAGTCCCTAACACAAGTCACATTAGAGGACCAACGGATAATAAGATAATAATTATTACAAATGAGTTGCGCAAACGCCAGTATCTCTGACGACTCAGATTGCTCCAGAGTCAAGGGCGAGGTTATAAGTTATATTTCGTAACCAAAACTTTTGATAATCTCTCAAAGATATAAACCCGAGAGATAAGATGCTATAAAAACAAACATCTTGATAGTTCAAATATAATTCTATTAATATTTTCTATGTAGCAGAACGGAGCGAAGTTAATATGTAGCTAGGTAGGTACTCGGCCTTGGTATGCAGATCTTCTTAAAACGTTTCTTATCAGAATCTGTATTATCAAAAGTGTATTGACTTGGACGCGTCCCAGTGGTCGGCGTCGTTACAGTCGTAAGCGATATTAGCCAAGATCCGTGACTTAAAACAAAGCACTCAAGTGTGACACATAAACACCTTTTACTCGACGTCTTTGAGAATATTTGTAGCCATTTCTAACAATGTTATGCATGCAATTTGTTGGGTGATATTTTAAACTACTTATTTACCTACTTATTTAACTACTTATTTACCTCTATATTGTTCGATCTTCCATATTGAGAGCGGTAACTGCTACTTCTGGCGAAAGGCGACATGTTGCTCCTTGATTGGCTCAAGTACGATCGTATATCTATAATTTCCCTCTCAAAAGACGCCATGTCGTGGCTCAGCGGCGGTAAGTTCAGCTTAATGGTACTCTGCGCAGGCCTACCCTTATTGTCTTGAGATTCTATCACAATAGGCACTTGCTGGTAACCGTTACTGGACTGTACACCAGACCCCGCGTCCCCGCGCTCCAAGAAATGTATAGACTTGTCAGTCAACTCCTGCTTTTTAATCTCATGAAGCGGCGTGTCCGAATGTTTCCGTAAAAATCTAGGCACTTTCCAGTTTTTCAACTTGGTCGTGTATTTGCCGTAGCTACCTAAAATAATTTTTTTTTTATTTATTACAGTACCAGAAGCATTTACAAACTGAGCTAAGTGTACGTAAGATATAAGTTTTTTCATACGCTACAGTGTATGAGTAAACGTTTTGTAGCGAATACTTCACATTGTTTATGAACGTGAAGCGAAATGTGTTATTATCAAGTTATTATTCTAGAAAAATCTACATACTTCATATTGTAGCGAATATTAACCCGAAATTGTGACGTGTAATGTAATAGAAACCTAAATAAATAAGAACGGAAAAACCAAGAGATTTGTAGTCAGACATCATGAAGATACAATAAAAGATAATCGCAATGCTGAAATCAAATCAGGTTTCAGACATACCCATCTTTTGTTATTTCTGAGCAATTCATGTTGGAATCGCTCGCAACATTCGCATCGTTCTAGTTGTATTGCTACTATTTCTGTTTGCGATGAAAGCAGGAGAAATCTATAGTGACTTTAATTGCTCATTGCTCGACTATAAAATCGAATTTCGCTAGATGTTTACAGTTTATTTGCTCGATATATAACGGCCAATGCTTGCTGATACTAAAAGCGGTTTGTCGATTAATTCTGAGCACGCGACTGAAGTATTTCAGAATTAGGATATCAGGACGAGTTTTTTGTAGTTTTAAACTTAAACATTTATCGGAGAAAATGACTAACAGAAATCATCCCACTCATGTCATGATCTGTGACAGAGAGCATCACCTTCATGTATTGAAGTCACTCAATATCTTATCAGCCTGTGCCTTATTCTTGTGATAAATAAGAGTTTTCTACAGTTCAATACACAATGTTTTACTGGATTCATGCAAAAATACAAACTGATACAAAAATAATTAAAAATAATTATGAGCACAGCGGGTAATTTTAGATTGTTGCGTTTACAATGTAGATATTCATCACGTGTCAGCTGCTTTATAGCTGATGTTCATAATTAGCGGCATAACTGTCTGGCGATCATTAAATCCGTCAAATTCGTTGACATTCCAACTAACGATGTAGCTTTATATAACTGAAAACTTTGAACTCACCTACAGAGGTGGGACTCTTCGACGAGCTGTCATTAGTGTCAGGGTATCCCTTGTCCCTCTTTTCGTCCAGCTCTGTGTCCGAATCCAGTATACTGGGCAGTGAACTAGCTTTTGTTCGGAAATGGAATGCACTTGGGGACAGGAAGTTCTTAGAATCTTTTCTAGATCCATATCGCTCGTCGCCTTTAGGTGACAATGGTAGTGGGGAGTGATTGCAGGACAGGACGGACTGAGGAGATGCGGCGGGGGATATAATTAGGCGTAAGTTGATGGGATTGGAGGGAGTAAGACAATTATCGTGGCTATAGGGAGAGTACAGCTGACGACCTTCAATAAAATAGGTTTTATGACCTGGACAAACAAAATTGGTTTTCAAAATGTGTCCACAATACAAACGATCGTGCAATTGTAAATCTATTTCTAAATTCACTCACCAAAGACGTCATCGCTCTCTTCTAAGATATAGGAGCCTCCAAGAAATTTAGCTGTCTCTTCTGATATGTGGACGCGACCTGGCTTCCCAGTGGATTCCATTTTATTTGCGAAAGTGACGTCGTTACTCCAGACATCAAACTTAAACCGTCGGGTGCCCACGATCCCGCACAATACTGTACCGGTGTGAACCCCTACTCTCATATTGATCCCCTCGCCGCGCACTCTATCGAATTCTTTTATAGCATCTATCATTCCTGAAATGTTTATTATGAATTAGTGCCGGTATGGTCGGATAGCGTACGCCGCGGAAACGTTTATTTAGGTTAAAATTGTTAAACACGGGTCACGTGTAGATTCCTATCCGATTTTGGTCTATCGCACGACCCGTTTTGATATGACCTCTCCAGAATTTTGGCTCCAAGATAGTAAAAAAAAATCCCACTTCTCACGCAAACACGATTTGATGTAATTAGAGCTACACAAGCACAATTTTACTGCAATTTTTATCAATCTACTTGATAGCTGCTTGTATTAAATTATATTTAGAATACCCTTACCTAGTCCCATTTCTACACAGCAAGTAGCATGATCCGGCCGAGGTTCAGGGCAGCCAGATACGCAGTAATAACAATCACCCAAAGTAGAAATTTTCTCGCATCCATGATTTTGAC
>JAWMCH010000045.1:0-59575 GCA_033675125.1 Athetis lepigone | reverse complement strand
CATCACCTAAAGCGATTGATTGTCATATCATTAGAAAAAAATAATCTATGATCATTCAAATTATCATGAAATAGACATTTAGAACTTGTGGCCTTAATGTGTGCATGCAATTGTGATCCTTATGGTGGTAACCACTTTCAGACCGCGACTGTACAACTCATTATTTCTATTCCACTGTATCATCTTGTCTCTATTGTAAAATTTGTAAATCATAGCGTAAGTTAATTTAATAAATAAAATTATTTTTTAAATCAGTTTTGAGTTCTATCGCGTAACATCATACCATTAAATAACTTTTCGTATTTACCATTTCCATGTAATTAGTTAAGGATTTTGTTATTGTTCACTAGTACATATACAGTATTCAAGTATTTATTTTTATATAATTGAACACCTAATGATATTTGTCTCTTTCCTTTTGTATACAAGCTCAATTCGTCGTCACTACGATCACTTTCTATTTCTATTCCACTGTATCTGTATATTTTATTATAAACCTTAGCATAGGTTAATTTTATAAATAAAATTATTTTTTTAAACAAGAATTTAAATTCGAAATAAAGAGTATATTTTTTTTAAGTTTTAGTAACAACCTTTGTATTCTGTATGTGGAAACTCAACATGTGAAACAAGAATATCCTAAATTACTCATGAACAATGGTATAAAACGAATAACGAAAATCATAAAAAAATATCGGTTACTTGTAGTCCCGCATAAAACCTAGCTATACTCAATTTATTGTAAAAATAAAGAACCAATATTTATTTCTACAATATTATAGAATATCGACTTTGATCTAATCGATATCACAATCTTAACAATTGGAAGTACTTAATTGAAAATTATATTCTGAAAATATTGTACTACGAAGTGAAGTTTATAGATTGGTAAGCGAACATATACAATGCATTTGTACCTGATGATTAGTAGTAATTGACATAATTACTGATGATTGTTATAAGAAACTAAAACTACAAAAAAAATAGGATTGATTGTTCCTTTAAAAACACGTGAAATGTCATAGAAAGTCTAAATTAAGCAAGCCATTAAATTAAAGCTTTCTATCATTATTTCTGCTATAGATTTGTCTACGAAACCGCCACATGCCTTCTCACCTTCTGAATTCGTCACATGGCCAATAACTGGGCTGTGGAGATCCGATAGCCAATCGCTCCACGTCAAACACTGGTATCCAGCTGAATTCGGTAAGGTTGGAAGCCAACCCCAACATAATTGGGAAAAGGCTACGTGGATGATGATACACTTTTCAACACTCACTTTTATTTTTCTTGAAGAGCATCGATATTGTCTATCACGAGGACAGGGATGATTGCGCAGTGTAACCAATTCAAAAATTGGCGAAGATCCGCTGGACGTGGTACAGTTAGTTTTTAGCTCCTGCTGAAACTTGCCGCTGAAGAAGCTCAAGCCAAGTATTGAATGTATTGCACCTCAACAGTTTCTCGTTGAACCGCCTAACGCCTCGATGCTGTGCTAGACTTGGCACGCAGCGATTATCGCTTCGAATACGATACTGTAGACTGGAGATGAAATATCGCAAATAGTTTTTACACTGCTTGAAACAACGGATTTCACGCACGTACTTTTACACGTTGTCAGGATACGATCGCGACATTTATTTGTTTATAAGGATAACACTTTCCGCGAAGATAATATCCCACTTCTGACACAAATGTAATGTTTGATTGCACGAAGAATGAAAATAGCAGACAAAGCCACAAATATACATCTCTAAGACCGATTTGATGTTCAGACGAAACCGAGATGGTGCTAGCTCAACAGTTCGGAAAGAACTCTCTATTCTAATGAGAAATGAGGGTCCCTTATATAGTACAGATAACACAATTGGTCAATAATGAACGTTCAAGGGTCGCAACAACACCCATTAGGAATACAAACAATTAACAAATCATAACTTAATGAGATGAGAACTAATTACTAATTAGGTTTAACAAACAACACTGTGCCCATGCCATGTGCTTTCTAATATAAGTATTCATTCAGTAATTTAAAAATAAATTAGTATTTAAAACATTACTTAAACACAATTTATTTAAAATAGGTAGGCAGGTTAGGTTCATTTCTGGTATAGGGTTACCAAAAAAAAAGTGATTTAAAGACGTCGTTTGTATTTATATAAATGAGTTTTTATTATACGGCAAACCTTATTTCTTTATCTAAACCAAGGAACGTCCATCACTAATAAATAAATTAGTAATATTATTTGGCTACCATTTAATCATCAAAGGTTACGAATTCTCCGAAAGTTAAAATAGAAAAAGAAACATCTCGTATTTTCATTAGAAAAATGTTTCTACAGCGAATAATATTAAACACTTGTGTTATTTTATAAATTATAATGGCCACAAGGTTTGTTTTTGATTCAGTGAATGGGGACGACAGTTTCTACTAATCTAAAGCTATTAACAAACAGGGTCTGTTTTACCACCTCAAAATAGACTCTAACTACCAGATAAATTCAAAATATAATAATAATACCAGCCTATAACTGTCCCACTGCAGGGCAAAGGCCTCTTCTCATACAGAGAAGGCATAGGCAAAATTCAAAAATGGTAAAGAATTTGTATGAATTTGTCAGCTATTTATTTTAATCAGGACTTATCAGAAGAATGTGAAACAGGCAAAAATCTTAGTTTTATAATAAACGTTTTGACTAAGAAAAATAGAAAGGAAGAATAGTTGAACCCAACTGCCAAAATATGTGTAAGCAACATATTAGTCCTGTAATTGTAGAAAGAAAGAAAAGAAACTCCGAAAACAGTTAATTTTACAGAAAAATGCAAGAGACATCTTTTGTTGATAATTTCACGACAAACATTTTTACAATGACCTTTATTGACCTCTGAGCAATAGATCGCGAGATATTTGCGAAAATCTGATTTTCGTGACCTTTTGACCTTTATAACTTTTTTAGCCGGCACGATATCAATGTCGATTTTTCACATCTTCATTACAATGCCGTATTAAAGGTGCATACAAAAATTCAGCCTACTAGGAATTTTTCCGTAGATAAAACCTAAAATGACTAGACTATATGTTGTATATCTTGACCATAATCTTGACATTTAAGCCCATCGCACTCAGGCAATTTTTATTAGATTTTTTAAATAAGATTATTAGTCGCCACAAACAAAATGACAAAAAGAAACCTGCTAAAGGCGAGACGTAATCGCGCATGAAGTTTTCCATACTATCATCTTCAAAAAATGGTAAGAAAATTAAGTTTGTTTTGATGACAGACAGTCAGACAGACCGAGAACTCTTAGTGACTCCGTTTTACCCTTTGGGTCAGGAATATTTATAACAAAAAACAAACTTGACTTCTTTAGTATATTAGTGTAGAAGGGCACTTCATATAACCAGGAACGTTTTAAAATAATAAATGAAGTGCGTTGGTTGCTCTCAAGTGAAGTCGTAAAGTCTAAAAATAACAAGAGTGAACAAGCTGTGAAGGGTTGTTCCCATGTGGACACTTCAAATGTTACAAGTTTTGAGAAGATGAATTAACTTTGTTTCTTCAGAACTGGCTTTAATAAGGTCTTTTTTAGCTGAAAAAGCTTTTTCTTAAGGATATTTTGAAGAACAATAAAGAATTAAAGAAATTATGTATAAAATACGACAAAAATCTCTACTTTTTATCATTACTTTTTTTTCAAAGAGCAGAGACTTTTTTTGGCTGTATCAAAAATGAATAGAAATACTCATACATGGACACAAAAAACAAAAACAAACGTATAATATATTTATACGATGACAATAAATTGTACACTATTTTTAATATCTTTGGCGTTGTTAACACAAAATATAAGTAATTTTATCTAACAAGAAATATTGGTTTTCTAGTTAGGTTAGACATTTACTTATAAGATTTTATCTATGTGTAAAACTTATAGGAAAATATGACAAATCCGAACCACCTTTGTCCTTGACCTTTTTAATAAAAAATAAGTATTCACGTCGCATTTCAAGAAAAAAAGCAATCAAAATATCAAATTCTAAATCTGCTTCACGCGTGTAATTCAAAAGTTTTTGAATTATTGAGGCCACCTTTCTGAGCTAACGAAACTGGTTGTACGTGTACCTATTTCTTTTAGGCTTGAATTACTAACTTAATTCTTGAAAACATACGGTTTTGGTTCGTGTCTTATTCAGTATTTTATTTAATATAATTGTTCACCAACTTTGCATATTCCATCTTACTAATATTGTAAACTAGCTTCTGCCCGCGGCTTCGCTCGCGTTAGAAAGAGACAAAAAGTAGCCTATGTTACTCTCCATCCCTTCAACTATCTCCACTTAAAAAATCACGTCAATTCGTCGCTCCGTTTTGCCGTGAAAGAAAGACAAACATACAGACAGACAGACAGACAGACAGACACACTTTCCCATTTATAATATTAGTATGGATGTTTGTAAGGATGGGTGTATGAACATTGATCCCCACCTTTCCACGCAAAAACTGCGTGTTCTGCAGTTTGACGAGACGTTGAAAAAATAAAACTTTACATTAGAATAGGCTATGTAATATCATGCTAAATGGCTCTAAATTAAAGCGAACTAAACTGTGTGTGGGAACTAGTTCTTAATACTGTAAACCTAAAGAATTTGTTATTTTTGTTTAGTTTAACGAGCTAATTTCAAGAACTAGGGGTTCGAATTAAAAAATATTTTAGTCTTAGATAATCCATCATTCATCATTTATTGAGTAAGGATGTAATTTAAACGATACTACAGCCTACGGGAGACCCGAAAATAAATTTTCTTTGGAAATATTGATTGTATCATCAGAATTATATGTGTATCATCAGAATTATATGTGTATCATCAGAATTATATGTGTATCATCAGAATTATATGAATAATTATATCGATCACTCACTAATGTCCAGTCACCAAATAAGAACAAGACATACACATAACTCATCCTAAAAAAGTAAGTAAGTAAGTATTTGATTAATTACTTATATCTTTTGCTGACTTAACATCGTTTTCGGGAGACCATTATACATATTTATCCTGTTTTGTCGACAAAGGTTTCGATCGATTCCAAATAATGTTTATGCTATATTGAAATATTTGACGTTTTCGTCTCATCCTTATTAAGGTTAGATATTGAAATGGAAACCGATTTTCATCCCCTTTCATAATTTTTGTTCAAAGGATTTTGATGAAAAGGTTCTATAAGCGTAATGTTTTGCCTAATTTTAGTGCTTGGGTTTTTATTAAGTTGGGAATTATTAGTTTTGTGCATGTTTTTTGCAACTTATGAACTGAACCTATTAATATACTGAAGACTCTGGCTAGTGTTGACACTGACACTGGTTGACACAATCATAAATAATACCAGCTTATTATTGTCCCGTGACATGGCAAATACCTCTTCTGATACAGTAAAGGCACAAGCGATTCGATCAAACATAGTGATCAATGATCACTATGTTTGATCGAAGCGGGTTGACGGCGAGATTTTACACTAATATTAATGGTGGGCTATGTGTTCTTAAGGTGGGTTTCTTAAGGTGGACCAACGGCTTAACGTGTTTTCTGAGGCACGGGGTTTTAGTGACGGACAGCCAAAATAAGCTTAGAAAGTACAAGGTGTATTGAAAATGTCCTATTGGTACTTCCCCGGTCTCGAAACCATAATTTCATGCATGAAGTCGCGTTGCGTCATAAACCGAAAACCTTATATTAAAAGACTGTATTTTAAAAGAGTATAAGAGATATATTTCTTATAAAAACTAAGACTTGTTTAATATTTACCGCTAGTCTAACAGGCGGGTTTTAGTTATTATATTAAAATAACTACAAATAATACTAACAGAATCCATGAAATAATAGTTCAAAAGATGTATCCATCAACCTAGATCAACTCGTCTCCGCAACACAATACACAAACTTATCTGCTGAAGGCGTTAAATCTAGTCTTTGGAAAACCAACAGTAGCTAACCTAATTACTTTACAATTTACAAAAGTTCACCTTCGTAGAGTATCAAATATAATAAAAAAATAAATATCTTAGGACAAATCACACACGGTCATCATCCCAAGCTAAGCAGAGCTATTGTTATGGTAACCAGAGAACTGATATACATACTTATACACTGTATACTTTATAAATTCATACATATTATAGATAATTTACACACACAAAGTTTGTCCTGGGTGGGAATCGAACCCACGACCTCCGGCTTAGCAGTCAGGGTCACTAACCACTAGACCAACAGGCCCGTTAAAAGTTTATTCGCGTAATGTATCTTTGGTTACTGTCCTGTTGGCTGTAGCGAGATGATCTTCCTGTTAAAATTGCTGTTCCGACTTTTCATCTAAATGAAACGGCTAGCTCCAAAAATTTTTAATATATAATTATGGTATTCCATGTTTACTATATCATTGTCTAGACGTCTTTAAAAATGATCAGTTCTTCTTGTTCCTTCTAGATAAAAGTGGGTTGAATAACGCGAAGCTGTTTATTCAACTCAGACTAGCAACTTTAGATATAATTATGCGCATACAAAAATAACTGCCCCAAAACTAACTTCACCAAACTGCATCTTTGCGTTATCTAACAGCTGTTAGGTTATTGACCTCTAAGGTCGGCGCACACTTTGTTTACACTTTATTGGTACTTACATAAGTATCTAAAAACTTAATAGTTCAGCTATTGTAATGCTGTGACTTCACTTAGTGTGTTTGACCATAATTATATGAGTAGTTCATGCAACGTTTACGAACCTTATTCCAATATAATAGGATTTGCGTATTTTATGCATCGTTTACAAACCTTATTCCAATGAATATAGGGTACACTTTGTATTACCGAAGTAATAGAATATTTGACCAAATACGCAGAGTGAAGAATTGCGCCATTAAAACCGAGATATTATAAATTCCTAATATGGGGTTACGATTATTTAAAGCAAAAAAAAAACAAATCAATGGAACCACATTCCATTACTATTATAATCTCATTAAAAAGTGGATATTAATATATTCAACCATATTGTAACATTAACACTTTTATAAGGAAGGTGACTAGTTCTAGATAATAGGCTTATCAGAACGCATGACGTAACTTAAAAACTAGTTCCATAAAATACTTAAGTGATGCGTCTATGCTAGTTCCTAGATGAAATGAAACATTTACTGAGTCAGAATATATGAGTCATTTTAAACTTCCGCCTTGCATTGTAATCGTTCAAATACACATCCCATTGCAGAAAAATTATTTATATTTTTGACGGGGGGCGTTGGGGGACGTTGGGAATGGGCTCCTTAGTTTTTAGTTCAGCTAAACGATTACTGACAAATGCTAGCACTGTCTGGACAGGTCCACTCAAATCTGTGTCCTTCTCTCATCAAGAGAGTGCCTCAGACATTAACCTCCATGGTTCTCGCACATTTTTGACCAATACGATTGTATGGACTTTAAAAGAGACTTTGATCTCTAAGTTTGTTTCGGATGTTTCTTCTCAGAGCAGTCCAGCTACGAAACACCAGCCCCATCGTTCGCTTAAAATAATAAATAAATAAAAAAAAAAACAAAATGTTGACGTGTAAAAGTGTAATCTAGTGTAACCTATTTACAAAATAAATATGATTTTATGATTTTTTTATGATCGGCTATCGGAACAACACATAGACACACACACGTGCGGAGTCTGTAATCAAAGTATGTTAGGTCTCTTAGGTTGATGCTCTGTGGATGTCACTGTGAATGAATCTACTCCTCATTCCATCTTATTTTACTTATTTTTGAGTAAAGCCCAGTAATATCAGACACTGATGGCGAGATAAATAGACGTGACTTAGCAAGTACTTTGGCTTAGCTATGTTCCGTCTCTATCGTGCACTTGACGATCGACAGTTGAGTAACAGTGACAGGTATAGTGCTTAACCAAAGTACATGCTAAATAACATCTATTTATCTCGCATGACTGTACAAGTCTGTAATTAACCTTGTACCCACTTGAATACAGTTAGTATATACTACTCATCAGAGTTTCCTAAAATTATGTGAGTAATTTGTCCTCCATACCTGATTCTGAGAATAATGAGTAACAGGTAATTAGTTGTGTCTAATCAGAAGATAATTTAAAAAATATTGTGAACACTAAACAGTCATAGTTATACTTCAGCTCAACTGGGTAAAGATTTTTTAACATTAAATAAGTTGAAGTACAATTAATATTTTTGCGACTTAATGAATACAAGCATTATCTTGTCACATGTATTTCCTTCCAGATTGTCTTATAAATTGGTACAATGAAACATTCCTGGTGAACTACAGTAGCTGGCCAAATTATTAGGGACAGTGTCATGATTTTTGTATTATGAAGTTGGATTGATTTTTTCAGAAAAGAGATTGGTTGTAGACTTCAGTGGTATTTTTTATTCAAAAACCTTATTATTTAAGATTATAAAAATAAGAAATATGAAGGTGAAATTAAACTTGGTAATTTGTTTAAAAAAATAACGCATTAATAAGTTGAAAGTAAATATTTTGTGTATAACTTAATATTTTGCGAAGCCGCCGCCAACAGCTCGTGTAAGACGTTTTATACGTTCTATACATTATATAACAGGTTGTTTAGGCTTGTGTCATAATAAAACTTATTTCTATGAACTGCAATGAGCTGGTGTTTAGTGGTTACGAAGTGCTTAACGATAGCCCTCTTGATGAGCTTCTGCATGTTCACAATAGAGTTCGTATTATGGTGAATTATCTAGTTAGTGCAGAAAATATTTATTTATTTTTCAGACAGGAATGCTTTAACACTCTTGGCCTTGATATACGATGTAGAATCGTGCATAAAATTTAACTCTCCGGCTACTGGGCACCCTTTCTTCGACTTGCGGCCAAAATTCAGTTTCTAGTACTAACATGTACAGATCTTGCCTTGTAGTCACTTTCACGAAATATAGGCACCCCATGCTTTTAGCAAGATGTTAAATCACATAATGATGCTACCTGGTTATTAAGTTTTCCCTAAAAAGCAAACTGCATGGAGCTGTTCTCGAACAATTCCACGATGTGTACGACTGCAAATGAGCTCTTATCGACCTCCACTTAAAAAAAATAATTGTCGGAGAGGCATACACAGAAAATAATGCAATAATTACTGAATAGTGTATTTCACACGTATGGGAATATTAAAAGTAATATTATTAACCGATTCCAGTCTGCCACTGTCATACTTCGGTGTTGCCAGGCCTACTGCAGTCGTTTCTACTTCATGGTCTCGGTGAGGTGCGATTTTTTGATCGGCCGGCGATTTATTCAATTGTTCTCGGCCAACCTCCGTCAAACTGCCCGATCGAATACTTCTATTTTCTTGTCTTATCCCTCGTTTATAATCGTAGTCAGGGAAACAATACACTTTTAATCATGTTTTAGGCAGATATCTCTATTTTTAAGGTCAGAACAAAGAGTGGTGATCCGTTTTTTGCCACATTTTTTCACACTCTGTGTTTTTAGAAGTTTGTTCTGATCAGATTTTACCTAAATACTGTTTACTTCAGACTTTTAGACACCTGTAATAGCTGTGAAATCTTTCAGGGAATGTGTAAAATACAGAAACAACGTTTTTATTTTTATAAACTTTCATAGAGACGTGTCTACAGCTTTGTCCATTTTAAAAAGGCGAAATTTTAAACGTATCACGTAATATCGTTCTCAAAACTTCATATTTTGAATTCAATTTAAGAAAAATAGGACATCATCAGAAACAATATCTGCGGTTTGATTAGTTTTAACAGAAACATCTTGTAAAATTAAAACCAAAAATAGTTTTTGCCATCAATGAAACAAAAGTAATTTTCAACTGAAGTTAACAAAATTGCTACATATTATAAGCAATATCACTTTTTTTTGAAAATGACTCGATCACATCGTGGTATCACATATCAAAATTAATAATAATAATACCAGGAGTAAAACCATACCAGAAAAACCTATATAACATTATTTATTTTCTTGAAAATGGTGTTTGAACAAAAAAATGTTGCTCAATGAATACTGTCCCTAATAATTTGGCCACCGATGGTACCTATAGTACAGATTTGTTGTAGGTTTCCGTACCAAAATGGTACAAAAGGCACCTTTATAGTTTTGTCATGTCCATCCGTCCGTCCGTCCTCGGCTTACCGTCCAAACGGTTAGCCGCTCGCGAGGTATTCAACTCTAAAACCTATTTTTTGGGTCCCTTTAAAAGCTATACGAGTGGCTCGAAAAATCTGAAAAAAAAATCATATTGGTAGACCGTATGCTGAACTTTGAAGTAAAACTATAAGAGCTGAAACATCTGTGTTCGTTCATGAGTTATAGAGGTCTAACTTGAGAAACAGTATAATGCTATATCTCAAACCAACATCATGCAAAATGGTGGTTAAACTATAATACAAAATGGTTCATCACCGAACCCTATTCTATGCGTGGCCTGATACGCCATTTACCATTTTTAATTTACTTCAGCACCAACTCTTACATTTTTTATTTAAAGTACCAAACCTCCAAATGTATATTAAATTGTGAGAGTATATAACAATGCTGGGGAATGGTTATAATAGTTACAGACAAGAGTGGGTTTAGTCAGTAAAAGTTTGACACGCCCTCCCGCCCCGACCAGGACGCACGGAAGAAGTCATTTGATGATTTTCCACTCCCAAAAAAAAGCGTACATATATAAAGATGACGTATATTATTTATATGTAATTTAAAGTGTTTTAGATTTGACTCATGCATAGTTCAAATGGTTTCACGCTTGGTTGAGTGTTCTAAAAGTGCTACTGTCTACGAATGCATTGCTGCGTAGACGCGTGTTTATCATTTGACGCTTGGTGTACGCCTGATTGCAGCTTACATACATAAGCACTAAATTATGATATACCATTAGATAATAATGTATTATCAAATATGCCATATCCGATTTTCCTTTACCTGTGTTAAAACATTGCTTCTTACCCATTTTAAAATGGTGATAATTTTAAGTCAATCGGAAGCATCTCGTGGGGGATTGCGGAATGTGTGTATAATAGTTACCGTGACCCTGGAACATAAAAGGCAATCGAAGGAACATGAGTGGGTTTTAGTCAGTAAGAGTCTGACACGCCCTCCCGCTTCACCCAGGACGGGAGCAGTCATTGGATGATTTCCCACTCACCAAAAAAAAAAAAGCATCTCGTGGGGCCAAACATAGCGAATAAACGGTCTTTTTGATATCGTTAGTTAAGAAGAAAATATTTTTAACGGCTTCGAAGTATTTAATATTAACTTCATCACAGTGCCTCCACTCTTTCCTTGGAAAAAGAATCTTGACAGACAAGTAAACATACTGACTGACAATGAAGTCATCCTAAAAGGGTTCTTTTTTACCTTTGCGTCGAAAGGAATCCTTTTATGGAGTCCTAAAAACACTACAGAAGCTCCTAGCTGTATAGGATAATAGCACTGTTACTTTTTACATTGAAAACGGTATCTCTACCCACTTTCCCTTGCTGTTTATTTTGCCCGACATGTAAATAAAAGATCATGTTCCCAGTTATTATGCTGTTTGTTTTCGATCCTAATGCCATGAATGTTAAGTAGACCGGGAGACAACCAATGGAATTCGGTTAATCGTAAACAGTTACGATTACAGATCATATCATGAATATTTGTGGCAGTCTTCGCATAGTAACCAGTTGTATGTTGGCTTAGAAACCGAAGGAAGTTTTTAACTTTCAAAGCCATAACAGGGGTGTTGTAAGTTTGAAGGATATGTTTGTAAGTATGTGTGTAAGTATGTGTGTGAGTTTGTTTATTAGTTTGTTTGTCTATCTATCTGCGACACTGTTTATCCGTCCATTCATTTATTTTTTCATTTGTGGCGATTCTCTTGTACACAAAATAACGTAAATTTAAGTTAAGTGCATCTTTCTCTTTCCATTTCTTAAAGAAACGGACAGAAGATACATTTTAGTTTAATCCTGTCAAATTAGACAGCGCCTGATGAAAATTGACGTATATTCAGACGCCATTATTTTAATTTGCGTCTAAATTATCTATGGAGTGTCTAAATTTGGCAGGACTTAACAAATATTTAATCTTCTGTCCTTTTCTTAATTAATCGGAAAGAGAAAGATGCACTTAACTTAAATTTACGTTAGTTTGTACCATTACCTGCCCGTCGTCCCTATAGGTCGCAGCTTGATGTTACAATGTTCTTTAGCTTTTCACGACTATCTTACTCTCACATAATCAATCAATTGCAATCAGTAAAGCCTGAGGATAGCGCAATTAAACAAACCAAAAATAACTTCAACTTTATAAAATTAATATAGATTTAAAGATATCCTTCAGTTTCCAAAGAAACTGTAACATCAGTTGTGACCAAGTTCGTATTTCTTTAGTTGTCTATTCATACAAAACATTCATCGTATTTAGACGAAGAAAGCGTTTCTACTAGTAGTAATATTGTCCAGTCAAGTTACTAGACAGTTGATAATACCACTTCCTTGGCCCCCAAGACCAATATAGCAAAGAAAGAATACCTTGCGGATGGCGAGCGATGGGTAGCTCGCCGCCCGGCTAGGACCAGGACCGCGTCGACGGCGCGTTAGTGTTCCACGCGCGCCTCAAAGAGAAGGAGTCAGCACAGGAAGGGGGCCAACAGGGCCAACGCCTGCCGGGGTTGCGGAATGTTTATAATAGTTACCGTGACCCTGGAACATAAAGGGAAACCGAAGGAACATGGGTGGGTTTTAGTCAGTAAGAGTCTGACACGCCCTCCCGCCGCACCCAGGACGGGAGCAGTCATTGGATGACTTCCCACTCACCAAAAAAAAAAAAGAAAGAATACCTTTATTTATACAATAATGAATGGTCCTTGTTCAAATATATCACTACTAGCTTCTGCCCGCGACTTCGTCCGCGTGGAATAGTTCCCGTTCCCGCGGGATTTCCGAATGAAAACTATCCTATGTTCTTTCTCGGGTATCTGAACCAAATTTCATTCAAATCGGTTCAGTAGTTTAAGCGGGAAAGCGTAACAGACAGACAGACAGACAGACAAACAGAGTTACTTTCGCATTTACTCCATACTTAATGGAAATGGATATTAATATGGATTCTTCTTTGAATAAACTATTAAGGAACTTGTACCTAAATAAAAGGGTAAACAGTAAGAATAGTACATTATGGCACCATAAAGAGAAGGTCAGAAGCCGCGGACAAACCGTGTGCATTGTCAATTAAACATGAATAATGAATTCAATAAAAGTAAACCAACTGATAATTGCATATCACAATACAATATCGGACCGTGTTTGGGCGTTCTAACTTGCTTGGGTTCGACAAACTATAATGGGCAAATAACGTTACAATATAAGGCGTGGGCAGCTCCTACTACCTACTTCGAAAGCTTCCAAAATAAAGAAATGACAATCGCCAGCCAATCTTGACCTACCTCGTCCTCCTCCATTCTTGTAACCACAGGCGACATCATGCAACAATACCACTATACACAGGTCTTTATAAAAGGTCCTGGATATGCTTACTATTGTTGTAGTAAACATGTTTAGATATACAGCAATGAGAATATGTCACTCAAATATGTATGTATGTATGGATTTGTCTGGGAGATTTCTTTTTATCTCATTTCAATGTATATTCTTATTTCGATATCTGGAAAGAAACCTTCGAATCTGGTAAGAAACTACGTATAATATAAGAATGAATACCGTAGTTGAATTTGTAAAAAATATACATTAGTAAGGTTTTATATAATAAACCCATCAAGGGATCTAGGTTCGTGGTTCACCTAAACATACCAATCGTAAATTCGTTGTTTTTTTTTTTGATGAAAAGTTAATGGTAGAGTTTACCTACATTCTATAATACTGTATTTCTTATTAAAAACCATACTATACCTATAACAATCACCATACAATGGGCGAGACGACAAAAAAAAGCAATTAGTCCGTCAGAAAGATTATCAAAAAATTTTGGACACGTATTTTTTCTTTTTTGTCGTAAACGAAGAATGACGAAGATACTACTACTTTTTACTATTAAAGATATACATACTATTTTTTTATTAAATTGATCAAGAAAAAAATACGTGCCCCGTATTTTTGGCCGATCTATCAGACGGACTAAACAGAATGCCCTTTTTTAATGTTGTCGTCATCCCTGTTGCGACTAGTAGACATTTTGCGAAGTGGACGTTTTTCTACTAAGCCATACTGAGATCTGGTAAAAATAAAGTAAAGCATAATTATTTATATTTATTGTTATTTAAGATTTTATAGGCACAATTTCAAGTCATTATGTCGGTCGGTTGGTCAGGCAAAACGTTCATTCCAAAATGCAGGTCTCTGAAGAACAACGGGCAAGATATTCCTTGGTAACTTAGTATCTTATCAATCTAGTTTTTAACGCCCGATACATAAAAAGTTTTTAACGCTAGTCGCAAACTGAGAGCTTTGAAATGGGTGAACCGTTTTGGATGCGGTTCATTTATTGATAGTAGGTTATTGTATGATGGTTATTATATTAAATCATTTAAACCGATTCAACCGTTCAACTCTTTTGTTAGCTGCAATCGCGATCTTAATAAGAGCTTGGGAGGTTTTATTTGAATTTTCAATTTACTTTCGTTCCGAAGCTTTTACAAAATCCATAGATTTTCTACAAACTTACAAAAGCTACTAAAGCTATGTATTACAGTTCACATAAACCAGATACACAAGTAGCTATTTGCTCAGTTCTAACAGCACGTCTTCAGCAGACAGTAAATGTCGCGCGGTAGACCCGGCACATATGTAACTACGAGTTATGGCTTCTCTAAGGGTTCTGCAGGCTGGAGACAGAACATACTACATATATTATTACGTTGGTATTAACGGTTAATGGCATTGCTGTATATCCTAATCTCTATGCTTTTATTAGTGTATTTTTTTTTTGTTTGACGCTGCTTGTTGTCTTTGTTTTTATAGTTTCGCATAATTTAAGCTACTTATTCATTATTTTTCTTTTTTGGAAATCTAAATTTTATATACATAAAAACGTTGTAGAATGTAAATGGAGACGTTTAACTGAATTTGTACTAAATAGAGGGTTTAAAAATGATTTTAATGAAGTCACAATAGTTTTTTTTTTGTTTTAAAATATAAGCTTTTTTCTTTTATATTGTTAACTAGTCGTTAGGGAACGACTAGTTTCGTCTTTGCCGACTCCTGTGGAGAGGAGCATGATGTCTTAGAGCTTATAATATATTTTGTTTAATCTAGCTATTATATACAACCGAATTTCTTTAATCTGTCTAATTGTAGTTCTAGAAACAAGCACGTCTTAGAAAAAATATTTATAAAAAGAGCAATAAATCTCTTTAGATATATTATATTTATTTATCCTTGATCACAATGGCACGTAGGTGGATTTATTTTTTCTGCTTATTTTGGACAATAACTAATGGTTACAAAGTTGTTAAAGGTCAAAGTTACAACTACGAAGTTATCTTGTTTATGTTGTTACTGTCCGTATTATACATGCGGATAGTAACTCTGTGTGTTAATTTATCATGGCAAAATCTCTGAACCTATCATTGTTATGAGACTAAAAGTCTGTTTCACAATCTTGAAATAGTCCTTATCCACAAGATAAATTAAAAAATAAAACCGATTTTGTATGAAGTTATCTGCCAGATATTTTAATCAGAACTTATAAGAAGTGAAAGAGGCGCTCAGTGGTACGTGGTACCTTGAAATCTGTAGGTAATGATACAGGGTCCAGGGATATCTTTTAAAATGGCAGAATAATAATAACATGAAAACTATCGGAAAATGGGGGAAAAATATAACTTAGTCAATCAATGGGAAATAACAATTTAAGTCGATCCAAGTCCAAGGTGGTTAAATGTAGTAGAATGGCTTTATATCTAAAACAAAAAAAAAACCTATTAGTACTGGTCTACACCATAGTCAACGTAGGCAACGAAATAGCCTATCTATTACGGTGCTTGCGTTAGCGATAAATAACATCCAAGGGGGCAGTATCAGGCCAAAGCTAGTAGGTAGTTTTCTATGCAGTAAAGGAAAAACGTTGAGTTTGCATTACACAGGCGGTGGCAGCCAAGCGTTGTATTTTAATCAAGCAACAGGCATTAAGGCTATATAAAATCTCTGAACGTAGATTTTAGTCCTAGATTGTTTTTGTTTTTCCTTTTAAAGGATAGTTTATAAGAATATGACTGGGGCTTTAGGTGAACCTTGGCTTAACTGTTACTTTTTTTTTGGTGACTGGGAAATCAACAAATGACTTCTCCCGTCCTGTGCGGGGCGGGAGAATGTCAGACTTTTACTGACTTAAACCCTCTAATGTTCCTCTTTATGTTCCACCCATTATGTGGCCACACACAGTTTCTTTTTTCACTTTTATTGAACCACCTGCCTGATTGCTTCGATGAGATATCTGTTTATTAATGTATGATAATTTGTATCCATCCAAGTTTTTAAGTCCTTGTAACAACTTTATAGTTCTAGTAACAAGGTTTGAGACTGAAATTGTTTAACTAGTACTCGACTTTCAGCCTTCAAATTTTTGATAGTTAAAAACAACATAGTACTATGAAATTACAGACGAATAACGCTGAAATATATAAATTTAGTTTACCTTAGTCCTGGAAAGGGGTTTATTGTTCTCATCAATTTTATTAATAGAACTGAACCAAAAGTTTCTAATCGCTAAATAGAGAAACGGTAATATTTTAGTAATTATATTAAGGACCCGTTTAACATTCCTCTAATAAGTTCTGGTTAAAATAACTGGCAGATCATTTCATACAAATTTTGGTTCACTTTTTAATACATCTAGAATATAACTTCTATTGCGAGGGTGTGAAACAGACCCTCATAGTCTTTTGAAAATCTGAAACATGACAAAGAAGTAACAAAAATTGAAAACGACGTTTCACCATGTTACTAAGAATGGTGTACGAATTCATTCAGTCGTGATGGCCTAGTAGTTAAGGCACCCGCCTCTCATGCAAGTGGTTGTGGGTTCGAATCCGGGCAAGTACCAATGTGACTTTTTCAATTTATATGTACTTTCTAAAGATTATCTTAGACATCGCAGACATCGGTGAAGGAAAACATCATGAGGAAACCTGGACTTGTAGTGATTATAAGTCTGAAATCGCCAACTCGTCTTGAGCAAGCGTGGTGATCAATGCTCGTGCCTTCTCTGTATGAGAAGGGCTGGTATTATTATTATTAAACTCTGAACAGATATAAGTCCTTTTTGTAAGTAGTCCTGAAAACATAACAATCCTTTTTGTAAGTAATTGTGTAATAAACAGGATTACACCAAGGCTAAACTTTAACAGGTAGTTAGACGAAATTACACAGAAACAATAATTGAAAAGCATTTTAAATGTTCTTGCAACATTATCCTACAAAAAGTAGGGAAAGTCTAATCAATGATAAATATATGGACTCCTCCTTCGCCCGTCGCCAGCGGGCAAATGTGGCATTTGCGGGATAAAATAGCTATCTCATTTGGAATTTTGTAGATCATTCCACGAAAAGAAAAGATAGAGATTATTTACCCTTTAATTATCGTGATGTAGTACATTGGGCTAATAAAATTATAACAAAAACTGGCCAACTGCGAGTCTCTTTTATTGTGCTACTTTACTTGGCGTATTTGGTCAAATATTGGTATTACATGGGTAATTCAAATTATACCTCAGCCTCATTGGAATGAGGTTCATATTGCGTTGCATCAAATACTCAAATGTTTGGTCAAATACGCCAACTATTAGCACAATTTGAGTTGCGCTATGTAACACGATACACATTGGTTTTTACCCGGTTTCAAACACGAAATCTCATCACGACATGTATTATATCCCAATTTATATAATACTAGCTTTTGCCCGCGACTTCGTCCGCGTGGAATTCCCGTTCCCGGGGAAATTTTCGGGATGAAAACTATCCTATTGTCCTTTCTCGGGTCCCAGACTATATCTGTACCAAATTACATTCAAATCCGTTCAGTGGTTTAGGCGTGAAGAAGAGACAGACAGACAAAGTTACTTTCGCATTTATAATATTAGTATGGATTTATCTCAATTGATTACTTACTATCTGTCGTAATTCCCGTTCCCGTGAGATTTTTATGCTATCCTATGTCTTTTCTCAGTCTATGGACTATCTCTGTACCAAAATCGGTCCAGTAGTTTTGATGTGAAAGCGAGACAGGCAAACAGACAGAGTTACTTTCGCATTTAAAATATTAGTATGGATTTTAGCAGTAAAAAATTTAGAGACAGACGGACAGTGTAGTACTAGATTAATTAATTATTTTCGATACGTTAACCATATTTGTAAAAAAATCTCGATACAGGAGCTAATAACGGCCATACTTTATTAAAAAGAAATATAGTTTTGAGAAATTTAATTATCATAGGAATACAAAGACTTCCGCTTTTAATCTTAAATTCGCATACCAAATTAGTTGATACTAGCTTTTGCCCGCGGCTTCGCTCGCGTTTAATTTGATCTGCCACATTAAGTTGCGTGATATTTTTTTAATTACTTGTATTTTTTAATGTAACTTCACATCGTACATCCCAAATTTCTAACTTCAAAATTAGTAAAAATTCAAAATTCAAAGCATTTATTTCACTTAGACCATTTACAGGTACTTATGAATGAATTGGTGAATTAGTAGAGAAATTGTTAGTCAGAAAGAAAAATGACGCTAATTGCATCTTACGTAGATCTCTAGTAGTTTCCATACAATCTTTGAAATCCGTTTGAAAGTCGTGATGGCACAGTGGATAAGGCGCCCGCCTCTCGTGTAAGAGGTCGTGGGTTCGAATCCGGGCAAGTACCAATGTGACTTTTTCAACTCATATGTATTTTCTAAAGTTTATCTTGGACATCACTGACATCCCGTGCCTCAGAAAGCACGTAAAGCCGTTGGTCTCGGTTGTCATGCGAAGAACTTTGACAGTCGTTACTGATTAGCCAGAAACTCTGACCAGTCTAACCAAGAGGTATCGTATCGCCCAGTTACTGGGTTGTGGAGGTCAGATAGGCAGTCGCTCCACGTAAAACACCGGTATCCAGCTGAATCCGGTTAGGCTGGCAGTCGACCCCAAACACAGTTGGGAAAAGGCTAGGGAGATGATGATGACAATCTTTGAAATCCTATACTTAATATTTAGATGGAATCTCTTGAAGGTGGAATTATCTGAATTCCTTTCTAAGTGCTCATTATTTTAGGCTATAATGGAATTCTGCAAATTTCAAAATGCTAAGACCAGTGGTTTCTTCATCAATCTTTACCTGTATGGTGTGCTTATAAAAAGTAGCCCTATGTCCTTCCCCGGGCTTGAGATTATCCTATCCAGCACAAACGGATTACTAAACACTGACTAATAAACAGGTCGGACCAATGTTACTTGCATTTAATCGCTACATAGTATAATACAAAGTAGCTTTCTTTGTCCCTATGTAAGCTAAAATTTTTAAAACTATGGGACGGATTTTGATGCTGTTTTCTTAATAGATTTTGTAATAAGTAAAGAATTAATATGTATGTAATTGGAATAGGTTAACATCTGTGTTAAATTATCTGTGTTTTTACTGCAATATACTCCCGTATACTATGTTATTTGTTTTTTTTTTATTCAGCGTAAATATGTAGATTTTGGGATTTAGATACATGTGAGCATGGGAAAAACAGGGCGTGCCTAAATGTATCACGCGATTTATTAATAGTTATAGAAAATGCAACTTTAAGTGGGAACTGTAAACATTTGAAATTAAAGGGTAAGTTATTGGGTATTATTGGAATGCGTGGAATAAGAACATTTTCACCCTTAGCTTCTCCAGTTACAATTGGTGCCTAGTTCAATGACTCGCAATCTAGTGCCATTACATAGTCTCGGGGCGTCCAAGTTGCGCATTAACAAAACGGGTATACCGACTTTTAATCCTTCGAACACACGTGATTTGAGACACAATAGAAAGACAATAGCAGCCCGACAGCCGGCTGTCGGTCGGTCGTTGAAAGGTTAATTTGAGCTAATGTGATGGCACCCCGGATAGCTCCAAAGAGTTAAGAAACTCCCCAGGGTAGCTCGTACAGTCTTCAAATGACATGACTGTGTCGATGGATGGAGTTGGGTTGTTGCATCGCTGGTTACTTGGCCCAAGATAATTTTATTGATTTTCGCAACTGTCTCATTTCTTGGTGCTAGTATAGTTCTTTCACATAGCCAACTTTCATCATGGATGTTCTGTTGCCGTTTGGCGCTTCGTTCAAGTCAATCATATCGTGATAACTTTTAAACTATTCTGCCAAATTACTTAGTGTGAAAGACAAAGTTTATCTTCATTATATACTTAATGCGAGAAATGTATTCATTTTGGTAAGAGTTTAATAATTATATACTAATATGTGTATTGCAAAATAGTACCAAATTTAATTAAATTTATGGTTCACAATTTTGGTCGTACTGGATTGCACATAAGTGTATATCACAAAACGTTTTATTTGATAGTCCGAAATTAAAAGCATCTCCTGATAATCTCTTAGCCCACGACATAAAAATATATTTATCCCTATATCTTGCCAACTCTCAGATCAAATAATATTTTTAATGAAGCTATTGAATCCTGCTCTCAGACAAAACCGTGCAAAACAGAAAAATACGTGACAAATTCTTTTGGAAAGAAATGACGAATGATATCAAAAACTACATCGACTCTACTTGCCAGCGTAATAAAATACAACGAAAAAAACTATCAAGCTCCTATGTAATTACATCACAATCAACTGAACCATTCGAACGAGTGTCTATGGACCTTGTCTCTTATTCAGACATTAGTGACAACTACGATAAATACGTTTTAACTCTTCAAGATGACCTAACTCGATTCGTTCAAGCCTATCCTATTCCCGATAAAGAAGTCGTAACTGTGGCTAAAGAATTAATTTATTTTTGTCAACATTACGGTGTTCCTAAAAGATTTCATTCCGATCAAGGCACTGAATTCATGAATAACGTTTTAAAACAATTAACAAAATTTCTCGGTTCCAATCATACTTTCAATACTGCATACCATCCTCAAACAAATGGCGCTCACGAAAGGTTCCACGCTACCTTACGTGATCACAGTCGAATGTATCACAGTCGTCGTCTTAAAAACTGGGATAAAATTATACCTTTTGCCATTTCTGCAGTGCATCCAATATGTTCACCCAGGCACACGTTGATGGCTTCCACGCCATAATGAGACAGAAATCTGCCTCATTGCTCTGCAGAATGCGGGCCAGCTCCAACTCCATCCTGAAGACAGTGGCGTGGAGATACGAATCTCCACTACTATATGATGTTGTTCGTAGGTGTATCACGAGCAATAAACTTGTTACCAAATAGTTGTTCGCAGGCAGGTGCATCATGAACAATAATAAGTATTTTTAACTATTGTACGAAATAGTTTGTATTTACTAACATAGATGTAAGTTTTATTGTACTAACCGCCTATGGATGTTGCTGGTCCGAAATAAAAAGTATTTTATTTTATTTTATTTATTTATTTATTATGTGTCATAATACCTTAGTTAATAGTTCCACTAATTATACACCTCATGAATTATTATTTGGTTATAAACCAAGTCCATTTTATAATATTAAAAATATTCCAGACTACACAGCCTGTGATTATCTAAAAGATTTAAACGAACGGCTAAGAATTGCTCGAGACTCAGCCCTTAAAAGCTTACAAGCTATGAAAGAAAAAGCTAAAGATCGATACGATAGTCAGATTAAAAACTTCGCGCAGTATCAAGTAGGCAGTAAAGTTATGTCAAGGATTCCGAATCCAAATAATTTGAACCCTAAATGGGAAGGTCTTTATCAAGTTATACGTGTTGGTTTCAATCATAACTTCGTAATTCAGAAAGCCAATCGTAACCAACTTGTGCATGCAAATAGGCTCAGACCATACCATTTGCATGAAACGTTAGTTTATTAATAAGGATAAACAGTTAAGATCTCTTTTTCTATCTTAGTTCATTTAATCTTAAATCTAGATTCTAGTTTTAAATTTTATTCTTACAGGGTCAGCTCTACAGCGCGGCTCAATCCTCTAACCCCTATAACTTTCACAACATTACACAAGACCCTTACATTAGCTTCGTTATTTGCTCAATTCTAAAATTATTTTTAAACATTATTCTCTATAAGCTTTATGTCTATATTAAGAACTTCATTATAAATAAACGTAAGGTCAAGTCGCAATCTAACGTAAATCAAATTCTATCCCTTTCAGGACAACCACGGGAATCGTTGCCAATCTAACTCAACCGCTGCCTACACATCGGTGATTATTTTATAAGGAAGAAGGCTCTATCTCCGCATCTGATGACTCGTGGAAACTTATCGTTTACCGTGATCTCAAACCACTATTTATTGCTCATGAATCCTTAAACGTTTAGCTTCTAGATTTGATTTTTTTTTGTAAAATATCCGCTTTTCCTAATGTTCTCTCCACTAAGTCGTATCTTAAGACTAACCTCGATAAAATAGATAATAGAATTTCTGAACTAAATATTTACTTAGGTTAGAAAAGAGAACTTTTAGATGGGCTCAGTTCATTGTTAAAGTACCTCATTGGTACTCCAGATGCCAAAGATGCGAAACTTACGACGAATGTATCGATATGCTTGAGAAACGTGAACTCGATCTCACTTCTTTAATGCAAAAACAAATCCAAAAAACGTCTAGTACTATAAAAAAAATTCAATGAAACGATATTTAAAATCTCTTATGACGAACAAGTCATAAATGAAAACATTGATCGTTTAAATCAATGCCTTAATAGCACCTCTAAAACTATTTTTTATTTAAAAGTTACGGAAGAAATTTCATCAATCTCAATCTTAATACTAGAATCGGTTACCAATCTTGAAAACGAGATTGACGATTGCCTTTCGAGTATTTTATTTGCAAAATCAAACATAATCCATCACTCAATCATTTCTCTTAATAAACTATATCAAAATCTTCTCTTATCCAACCACGCTAGATCTAATAACCAACTGCAGCCCTGTTACCATCGACAATAATATCAATTAAATCTTACATTCGTCTCAACTCTCTGCTTTTGTTTATTCAAATAGATTAGTTTAATTAGATTCCCACTCGTTAAACCGGACTCCTTAAAACTCTACCATATCTACCCAATCCCTATCCAACATCCCAATTCCTCACTCTATACCACCATCCTACCAGAGCATACGTATTTGGCCACAAACCCTAGCGATGAAAACTACGAATCCACGAGCTCATTGGACAACTGCAAGACATACGCTGAAAGAAGAAGCGTGTGCCGAGATGTCTTCGTCTACAACTCTGATACCTGTTTGTTGTACTTGACCTGTTTGTCAGCTACAAATCTTACTCAGCGTCTCCAACGATATCCCAAGCATCTGTACAACTTCAACCTTCGCTGCACAAATCAACACATTTCAACGCTTGGAAAACAACAGATGGCTTTACATTCTCAGCAAAGCAACACAATGCATCCTTCAATGCAACAATCAAGTTTCGCATCACAACATCTACGGTTCAGGAATTATTACCCTTGAAGAAAACTGCAAACTTCACACTGGATACAGTACTCTATTAGCACACCAAAGCAGAGAAGACAACGTCACATTTCCGATCATAATTCCCGACATCAGAACTGAAGATTGTTTTGACGAAACTGAAGATCATCATTTTCCAAACCTTCTACCTATCTCAATCAACGAAACAACATTGGACTCACTTATTATTTTTAATGTATAAATTATTCAAAAGATTCCTGTTAGTCACACATGCCTTTGGTCGCAATAATGATGACAACCACTGCATCCAGATCTTCAACAACTGCTTCAAAAGGATATCACGACGACAACATCGATCAACACATCACGTCCAGAACATCCCGATAACCACGTTGAACCAAACCACGACATCATGTATCTCCGAAGATGACAGCGACGACGATTCCTCCACTCCAAAAAGATCCGGCGATAACGCCCAATCTTTAAGTTGTTATTTACTTTTCCCACTATTTCTTCTTATAAATACGAGTCCTTAATTTTAAGAGTCGTTCTATTCCTACATTCCATTGCTAAACTTGTATTCGATCTCTAATGAAAATAATATTGTATTTTTAAAGTCGTTTTCGCCATTACCAGATAACACGGTATTGGTAATATGTTTAAAGTTTTATTTGGCACTTTAGATGACGAAGACGCGCAACGGTATGATAAAGCGATCAATCATTTAAATTCTCATGATCACGATATTTTAAGTTTATTAAAAACACAAACCAATGTTATTAAGACTACTATCTCGAATTTTAATAACACAATAACGAATGTTAAGACCAATGAAAGAATATTTAATAAGAATTTAGAGATTTTATCCAATTACACTGAAAATGTAAACACTATCTTATTTGATATTAATTTGAAACAAGGCATTGATGAACATTTTGTTGCTATTAACTTTAATCACATCAGAAGTAATCAATGAGATTTCATCTATCGTAAATGCAATTCCTTTCACTAAAAATAACGCCTTACGTCCTATAATTATAACTCCAGAACAATATATTGCAGAATTCAGAAAAACGTTGTCACGTTTGCCTTCTCAGACAAAATATCCCGTAAGTTTAATAGTAAGTAATGTACCAGTATTGTTATCCTTAGTTAGACTTATTTCTTATTAAATGAACGATAGACTTGTTTTTGTTATCAAGACTCCAAGACTAATTATGAATTATCTAATATCTTACCTGTACCTATTAGAAATAAGAATAATACTTTTGTGTTTATTTTGCCTTAAGTAAAAATATTTTATGATTTCTAATAATAAAATGCATACACTTATATCGAAAACCTTAATGATTGTAAAAAACTGACTTATGATTATATTTGTAACTTAAGTACACCTTTATATTCTGTACATGGCAAACCAACTTGTGAAATTGAATTAATGTTTGGGAATAGTATAATTCCAAACGATTGTGATACTAGATTGGCATATATCACAAGCGAGCAATGGTATAAAATGTATAATGATTATAATTGGCTATTTGTTGTTCCACATAAAACAGTTGCTACTTTAAGCTGTAAAAATAGAGAACCTATAGATTTTGACTTACTTGATACAGGTATATTATCTATAAGTGACAGTTGTAAATTATATACTGTGAAAATTATGTTTCAAGCAGGGATTAGAGGCTTAACAAGAGAACGATTCACGTTCACTTGTTTTCTACCTGTAATTGATATAATTAATGATGATTGTTGCAAAAAGTTAAGGAGAGAAATATGTCTAATATAGAAATCATTCCTCCAAAATCGCATGAAAAAATAGATTTAGAAAGTTTGAATGTAGCAAGTCACAAAATTAATAAAATTGATGAACTAATTTCTAACCTAGAACAAGATACTGTTTAAATAAGGTAATAAATAATGTTTATTTTGTTTACATTGTCATGGCTATTTTAAAGGTATTATTTGTTATATCGAATTGGAAAATATCTTTATAACCGTAATTTCTTTTGTACTAATAGAGGCAGAATACTAGCTATCTAAGATTCAAAGAATTGTGCCAGAATAACGAATTGTATTATTATAAAGGTAAATAATAACCACAATAGTGATGACGTAGAACTTGAAGAAATCCCATCTATCGCACAATTAAAAATAAACTATGGAGCGTCAAGATAAGAGACAATATATAAAGGGTCCTCATCCCCATTATAGACAGTTTTTAAGTTTGAGTTAAGTTAAGTAGTCATACGTTAGCAGTTCTTTCGGTTCTGTCTCGATGCTCGACTTGGGTCCTTGCGTCCGAGTGTTTGTAACCGATCGCCTCGCTATATATTAAAGTAAGATAATTTTAATCCATACGAATATTATAAATGGGAAAGTGTGTCTGTCTGTCTGTCTGTATGTTTCTCTTTCTTTCACGGCAAAACGGAACAACGAATTGACGTGATTTTATAAGAGGAGATAGTTGAAGGGATGGAGAGTAACATAGGCTACTTTTTCTTTTTATTACTGTTTCTAACGCGAGCGAAGCAGCGGGTAAAAGCTAGTAATTTTATACAATAAACGTATAGCGTCATAACCACTTACCAAACTGTTGTTGTTCTTTGTCAACGCCCCTTCTGAATACCCGATTTACAGTGCATGGGATTCCGAAAGTTATTTCAAATCACTCCTATCTTGTCTTCAACAAAATGAAATCAGAGCACTTTACGACCTGATTTGAAATATGACAAAATTAAAAAACTCGTAGGTAACGAACAACTTCGCACCCGAAACTTACGATTGCGGGATAACCATATGCGAAAATGAATTACAACATCTTAAACCAGAAAAAAAATCCCTAATCCTCAAAATGCATCATGACGATCCACTTTCAGGTCATCGTGGTATTCTGAAACCACTAGAAAAATAAGAAACGAATACTTTTGGAAGAATATGACCAACGATATCGAAAACTATGAGGCAAGCGTCGATACTCTTGCCTCATTTGTCAGCGTAATAAGATTCAACGCAAATCTTTCCGAGCTCCAATGATCATAACATCCCAATCAACAGAACCCTTTGAAAGAGTCTATGGAGTATAATGATTATAATTGGCTATTTGTTGTTCCACATAAAACAGTTGCTACTTTAAGCTGTAAAAATAGAGAACCTATAGATTTTGACTTACTTGATACAGGTATATTATCTATAAGTGACAGTTGTAAATTATATACTGTGAAAATTATGTTTCAAGCAGGGATTAGAGGCTTAACAAGAGAACGATTCACGTTCACTTGTTTCTACCTGTAATTGATATAATTAATGATGATTGTTGCAAAAAGTTAAGGAGAGAAATATGTCTAATATAGAAATCATTCCTCCAAAATCGCATGAAAAAAATAGATTTAGAAAGTTTGAATGTAGCAAGTCACAAAATTAATAAAATTGATGAACTAATTTCTAACCTAGAACAAGATACTGTTTAAAATAAGGTAATAAATAATGTTTATTTTGTTTACATTGTCATGGCTATTTTAAAGGTATTATTTGTTATATCGAATTGGAAAATATCTTTATAACCGTAATTTCTTTTGTACTAATAGAGGCAGAATACTAGCTATCTAAGATTCAAAGAATTGTGCCAGAATAACGAATTGTATTATTATAAAGGTAAATAATAACCACAATAGTGATGACGTAGAACTTGAAGAAATCCCATCTATCGCACAATTAAAAATAAACTATGGAGCGTCAAGATAAGAGACAATATATAAAGGGTCCTCATCCCCATTATAGACAGTTTTTAAGTTTGAGTTAAGTTAAGTAGTCATACGTTAGCAGTTCTTTCGGTTCTGTCTCGATGCTCGACTTGGGTCCTTGCGTCCGAGTGTTTGTAACCGATCGCCTCGCTATATATTAAAGTAAGATAATTTTAATCCATACGAATATTATAAATGGGAAAGTGTGTCTGTCTGTCTGTCTGTATGTTTCTCTTTCTTTCACGGCAAAACGGAACAACGAATTGACGTGATTTTATAAGAGGAGATAGTTGAAGGGATGGAGAGTAACATAGGCTACTTTTTTCTTTTTATTACTGTTTCTAACGCGAGCGAAGCAGCGGGTAAAAGCTAGTAATTTTATACAATAAACGTATAGCGTCATAACCACTTACCAAACTGTTGTTGTTCTTTGTCAACGCCCCTTCTGAATACCCGAATTACAGTGCATGGGATTCCGAAAGTTATTTCAAATCACTCCTATCTTGTCTTCAACAAAATGAAATCAGAGCACTTTACGACCCTGATTTGAAATATGACAAAATTAAAAAACTCGTAGGTAACGAACAACTTCGCACCCGAAACTTACGATTGCGGGATAACCATATGCGAAAATGAATTACAACATCTTAAACCAGAAAAAAATCCCTAATCCTCAAAATGCATCATGACGATCCACTTTCAGGTCATCGTGGTATTCTGAAACCACTAGAAAAATAAGAAACGAATACTTTTGGAAGAATATGACCAACGATATCGAAAACTATGAGGCAAGCGTCGATACTCTTGCCTCATTTGTCAGCGTAATAAGATTCAACGCAAATCTTTCCGAGCTCCAATGATCATAACATCCCAATCAACAGAACCCTTTGAAAGAGTCTATGGACTTAGTTTCCTATTCAGACATAAGCAACGAAAGCAACAGATACGTTTTAACTTTACAAGACGATCACACTAGATTTGTTCATGCTTATCCGATTCCATACAAAAAAGCATTAACATTAGTTAAACATCTCCTACATTTTTGTCAACACTATGCTGTTCCTAAACGTTTCCTTTTCGATCATAACGTACTAAAACAACTAATGAAGTTTCCAGGCGCAGGTCACACTTTTAACACTGCATACCATCCACAAACTAATGGAGTTTTGAACGGTTTCATGGCACACATATCCGCATGTACTATGTTCGCAAGTTGAAAAATTGGGACATCAAAATCCATAATAAAAACAATCCTTCTATTGCAGGGCAACTACAACGCCCTTACCCATTTAAATATTACCGAACCACTGACCTCACACGCAGGAATCTTCTACTATAAAGAAGGCGAACTGCTCACTTCTGACGACTCATGGACGCTCATATACAAAGAGCTGAAACCACTTTTCCTTGCCCGCGAATCTCTCGTTCGCTTATCAAATAAATTTCAATCAGTCTTCTCCCTGATTGAAAAGTTTCCAAACAGCACAATCTACGAAATCCCTTCTTAACATAAACCTACATAAGATCGGATACAGACTTTCGAAACTTAAGATGTATAATTAGGTGAAAATTCCCGTTCGAAGAGAGAATTGATTGACGGTCTAGAAGCACAGTCCTCAAATGGTTCATAAATTTGCACTCGCGATACCTCAGATGCGAAATATAACAATAAATGCATTAACAAACTTGAGAAACAAGTGCTTGATTTCGCGGACCTTATGCAAAAACAAATCCAAATCACGTCGTCTACAATAAAAACTATTTTTAAAATCTCGTTCGATAAACAAATCATTAACGAAAATATCGACCGCATTAGTAACTTCATAAACCAAACGGAAACAGTAATATTTAACCTGAAAACTAGCGAAGACATATCATCTATCTCTCTTCAAATCCTAGAACTAGTGACCAGCCTTAAAAATGAAATCAATGACTGCATCACTAGTATTCTTTTTGCTAAATCCAATATCACTCTCAATTAGTTATATGAACAATAACTAATATCGAATAAAATCAGAACAATATATATATATATATAATAGTGCAATATGATGCTACAGCACGACCAATCTGCAAAGTGGACCTCCTATTCAACAGTTCGAAGAACATACCGACTACATGCATTTCTGAAGACGAAGACGACGACAACGATCAAGTCCATCATTTTCCTACTTCTCGAAGATCAGGCGCTAACGCCCAATCTTTATTCTGAGGGGGAGGTGTTATGTATCCACCCATTCCAATATCTTCTTTATCAATCTATGTACACGACCCATGTATAACTCGTTAGTTTATCAATCTATGTACAACTCGTAAGTATATCAACCTATGTACAACTCATTATTTCTATTCCACTGTATCATCTTGTCTCTATTGTAAAATTTGTAAATCATAGCGTAAGTTAATTTAATAAATAAAATTATTTTTTAAATCAGTTTTGAGTTCTATCGCGTAACATCATACCATTAAATAACTTTTCGTATTTACCATTTCCATGTAATTAGTTAAGGATTTTGTTATTGTTCACTAGTACATATACAGTATTCAAGTATTTATTTTTATATAATTGAACACCTAATGATATTTGTCTCTTTCCTTTTGTATACAAGCTCAATTCGTCGTCACTACGATCACTTTCTATTTCTATTCCACTGTATCTGTATATTTTATTATAACCTTAGCATAGGTTAATTTTATAAATAAAATTATTTTTTTAAACAAGAATTTAAATTCGAAATAAAGAGTATATTTTTTTTAAGTTTTAGTAACAACCTTTGTATTCTGTATGTGGAAACTCAACATGTGAAACAAGAATATCCTAAATTACTCATGAACAATGGTATAAAACGAATAACGAAAATCATAAAAAAATATCGGTTACTTGTAGTCCCGCATAAAACCTAGCTATACTCAATTTATTGTAAAAATAAAGAACCAATATTTATTTCTACAATATTATAGAATATCGACTTTGATCTAATCGATATCACAATCTTAACAATTGGAAGTACTTAATTGAAAATTATATTCTGAAAATATTGTACTACGAAGTGAAGTTTATAGATTGGTAAGCGAACATATACAATGCATTTGTACCTGATGATTAGTAGTAATTGACATAATTACTGATGATTGTTATAAGAAACTAAAACTACAAAAAAAATAGGATTGATTGTTCCTTTAAAAACACGTGAAATGTCATAGAAAGTCTAAATTAAGCAAGCCATTAAATTAAAGCTTTCTATCATTATTTCTGCTATAGATTTGTCTACGAAACCGCCACATGCCTTCTCACCTTCTGAATTCGTCACATGGCCAATAACTGGGCTGTGGAGATCCGATAGCCAATCGCTCCACGTCAAACACTGGTATCCAGCTGAATTCGGTAAGGTTGGAAGCCAACCCCAACATAATTGGGAAAAGGCTACGTGGATGATGATACACTTTTCAACACTCACTTTTATTTTTCTTGAAGAGCATCGATATTGTCTATCACGAGGACAGGGATGATTGCGCAGTGTAACCAATTCAAAAATTGGCGAAGATCCGCTGGACGTGGTACAGTTAGTTTTTAGCTCCTGCTGAAACTTGCCGCTGAAGAAGCTCAAGCCAAGTATTGAATGTATTGCACCTCAACAGTTTCTCGTTGAACCGCCTAACGCCTCGATGCTGTGCTAGACTTGGCACGCAGCGATTATCGCTTCGAATACGATACTGTAGACTGGAGATGAAATATCGCAAATAGTTTTTACACTGCTTGAAACAACGGATTTCACGCACGTACTTTTACACGTTGTCAGGATACGATCGCGACATTTATTTGTTTATAAGGATAACACTTTCCGCGAAGATAATATCCCACTTCTGACACAAATGTAATGTTTGATTGCACGAAGAATGAAAATAGCAGACAAAGCCACAAATATACATCTCTAAGACCGATTTGATGTTCAGACGAAACCGAGATGGTGCTAGCTCAACAGTTCGGAAAGAACTCTCTATTCTAATGAGAAATGAGGGTCCCTTATATAGTACAGATAACACAATTGGTCAATAATGAACGTTCAAGGGTCGCAACAACACCCATTAGGAATACAAACAATTAACAAATCATAACTTAATGAGATGAGAACTAATTACTAATTAGGTTTAACAAACAACACTGTGCCCATGCCATGTGCTTTCTAATATAAGTATTCATTCAGTAATTTAAAAATAAATTAGTATTTTAAAACATTACTTAAACACAATTTATTTAAAATAGGTAGGCAGGTTAGGTTCATTTCTGGTATAGGGTTACCAAAAAAAAAGTGATTTAAAGACGTCGTTTGTATTTATATAAATGAGTTTTTATTATACGGCAAACCTTATTTCTTTATCTAAACCAAGGAACGTCCATCACTAATAAATAAATTAGTAATATTATTTGGCTACCATTTAATCATCAAAGGTTACGAATTCTCCGAAAGTTAAAATAGAAAAAGAAACATCTCGTATTTTCATTAGAAAAATGTTTCTACAGCGAATAATATTAAACACTTGTGTTATTTTATAAATTATAATGGCCACAAGGTTTGTTTTTGATTCAGTGAATGGGGACGACAGTTTCTACTAATCTAAAGCTATTAACAAACAGGGTCTGTTTTACCACCTCAAAATAGACTCTAACTACCAGATAAATTCAAAATATAATAATAATACCAGCCTATAACTGTCCCACTGCAGGGCAAAGGCCTCTTCTCATACAGAGAAGGCATAGGCAAAATTCAAAAATGGTAAAGAATTTGTATGAATTTGTCAGCTATTTATTTTAATCAGGACTTATCAGAAGAATGTGAAACAGGCAAAAATCTTAGTTTTATAATAAACGTTTTGACTAAGAAAAATAGAAAGGAAGAATAGTTGAACCCAACTGCCAAAATATGTGTAAGCAACATATTAGTCCTGTAATTGTAGAAAGAAAGAAAAGAAACTCCGAAAACAGTTAATTTTACAGAAAAATGCAAGAGACATCTTTTGTTGATAATTTCACGACAAACATTTTTACAATGACCTTTATTGACCTCTGAGCAATAGATCGCGAGATATTTGCGAAAATCTGATTTTCGTGACCTTTTGACCTTTATAACTTTTTTAGCCGGCACGATATCAATGTCGATTTTTCACATCTTCATTACAATGCCGTATTAAAGGTGCATACAAAAATTCAGCCTACTAGGAATTTTTCCGTAGATAAAACCTAAAATGACTAGACTATATGTTGTATATCTTGACCATAATCTTGACATTTAAGCCCATCGCACTCAGGCAATTTTTATTAGATTTTTTAAATAAGATTATTAGTCGCCACAAACAAAATGACAAAAAGAAACCTGCTAAAGGCGAGACGTAATCGCGCATGAAGTTTTCCATACTATCATCTTCAAAAAATGGTAAGAAAATTAAGTTTGTTTTGATGACAGACAGTCAGACAGACCGAGAACTCTTAGTGACTCCGTTTTACCCTTTGGGTCAGGAATATTTATAACAAAAACAAACTTGACTTCTTTAGTATATTAGTGTAGAAGGGCACTTCATATAACCAGGAACGTTTTAAAATAATAAATGAAGTGCGTTGGTTGCTCTCAAGTGAAGTCGTAAAGTCTAAAAATAACAAGAGTGAACAAGCTGTGAAGGGTTGTTCCCATGTGGACACTTCAAATGTTACAAGTTTTGAGAAGATGAATTAACTTTGTTTCTTCAGAACTGGCTTTAATAAGGTCTTTTTTAGCTGAAAAAGCTTTTTCTTAAGATATTTTGAAGAACAATAAAGAATTAAAGAAATTATGTATAAAATACGACAAAAATCTCTACTTTTTATCATTACTTTTTTTTCAAAGAGCAGAGACTTTTTTTGGCTGTATCAAAAATGAATAGAAATACTCATACATGGACACAAAAAACAAAAACAAACGTATAATATATTTATACGATGACAATAAATTGTACACTTTTTTAATATCTTTGGCGTTGTTAACACAAAATATAAGTAATTTTATCTAACAAGAAATATTGGTTTTCTAGTTAGGTTAGACATTTACTTATAAGATTTTATCTATGTGTAAAACTTATAGGAAAATATGACAAATCCGAACCACCTTTGTCCTTGACCTTTTTAATAAAAAATAAGTATTCACGTCGCATTTCAAGAAAAAAAGCAATCAAAATATCAAATTCTAAATCTGCTTCACGCGTGTAATTCAAAAGTTTTTGAATTATTGAGGCCACCTTTCTGAGCTAACGAAACTGGTTGTACGTGTACCTATTTCTTTTAGGCTTGAATTACTAACTTAATTCTTGAAAACATACGGTTTTGGTTCGTGTCTTATTCAGTATTTTATTTAATATAATTGTTCACCAACTTTGCATATTCCATCTTACTAATATTGTAAACTAGCTTCTGCCCGCGGCTTCGCTCGCGTTAGAAAGAGACAAAAAGTAGCCTATGTTACTCTCCATCCCTTCAACTATCTCCACTTAAAAAATCACGTCAATTCGTCGCTCCGTTTTGCCGTGAAAGAAAGACAAACATACAGACAGACAGACAGACAGACAGACACACTTTCCCATTTATAATATTAGTATGGATGTTTGTAAGGATGGGTGTATGAACATTGATCCCCACCTTTCCACGCAAAAACTGCGTGTTCTGCAGTTTGACGAGACGTTGAAAAAATAAAACTTTACATTAGAATAGGCTATGTAATATCATGCTAAATGGCTCTAAATTAAAGCGAACTAAACTGTGTGTGGGAACTAGTTCTTAATACTGTAAACCTAAAGAATTTGTTATTTTTGTTTAGTTTAACGAGCTAATTTCAAGAACTAGGGGTTCGAATTAAAAAATATTTTAGTCTTAGATAATCCATCATTCATCATTTATTGAGTAAGGATGTAATTTAAACGATACTACAGCCTACGGGAGACCCGAAAATAAATTTTCTTTGGAAATATTGATTGTATCATCAGAATTATATGTGTATCATCAGAATTATATGTGTATCATCAGAATTATATGTGTATCATCAGAATTATATGTGTATCATCAGAATTATATGAATAATTATATCGATCACTCACTAATGTCCAGTCACCAAATAAGAACAAGACATACACATAACTCATCCTAAAAAAGTAAGTAAGTAAGTATTTGATTAATTACTTATATCTTTTGCTGACTTAACATCGTTTTCGGGAGACCATTATACATATTTATCCTGTTTTGTCGACAAAGGTTTCGATCGATTCCAAATAATGTTTATGCTATATTGAAATATTTGACGTTTTCGTCTCATCCTTATTAAGGTTAGATATTGAAATGGAAACCGATTTTCATCCCCTTTCATAATTTTTGTTCAAAGGATTTTGATGAAAAGGTTCTATAAGCGTAATGTTTTGCCTAATTTTAGTGCTTGGGTTTTTATTAAGTTGGGAATTATTAGTTTTGTGCATGTTTTTTGCAACTTATGAACTGAACCTATTAATATACTGAAGACTCTGGCTAGTGTTGACACTGACACTGGTTGACACAATCATAAATAATACCAGCTTATTATTGTCCCGTGACATGGCAAATACCTCTTCTGATACAGTAAAGGCACAAGCGATTCGATCAAACATAGTGATCAATGATCACTATGTTTGATCGAAGCGGGTTGACGGCGAGATTTTACACTAATATTAATGGTGGGCTATGTGTTCTTAAGGTGGGTTTCTTAAGGTGGACCAACGGCTTAACGTGTTTCTGAGGCACGGGGTTTTAGTGACGGACAGCCAAAATAAGCTTAGAAAGTACAAGGTGTATTGAAAATGTCCTATTGGTACTTCCCCGGTCTCGAAACCATAATTTCATGCATGAAGTCGCGTTGCGTCATAAACCGAAAACCTTATATTAAAAGACTGTATTTTAAAAGAGTATAAGAGATATATTTCTTATAAAAACTAAGACTTGTTTAATATTTACCGCTAGTCTAACAGGCGGGTTTTAGTTATTATATTAAAATAACTACAAATAATACTAACAGAATCCATGAAATAATAGTTCAAAAGATGTATCCATCAACCTAGATCAACTCGTCTCCGCAACACAATACACAAACTTATCTGCTGAAGGCGTTAAATCTAGTCTTTGGAAAACCAACAGTAGCTAACCTAATTACTTTACAATTTACAAAAGTTCACCTTCGTAGAGTATCAAATATAATAAAAAAATAAATATCTTAGGACAAATCACACACGGTCATCATCCCAAGCTAAGCAGAGCTATTGTTATGGTAACCAGAGAACTGATATACATACTTATACACTGTATACTTTATAAATTCATACATATTATAGATAATTTACACACACAAAGTTTGTCCTGGGTGGGAATCGAACCCACGACCTCCGGCTTAGCAGTCAGGGTCACTAACCACTAGACCAACAGGCCCGTTAAAAGTTTATTCGCGTAATGTATCTTTGGTTACTGTCCTGTTGGCTGTAGCGAGATGATCTTCCTGTTAAAATTGCTGTTCCGACTTTTCATCTAAATGAAACGGCTAGCTCCAAAAATTTTTAATATATAATTATGGTATTCCATGTTTACTATATCATTGTCTAGACGTCTTTAAAAATGATCAGTTCTTCTTGTTCCTTCTAGATAAAAGTGGGTTGAATAACGCGAAGCTGTTTATTCAACTCAGACTAGCAACTTTAGATATAATTATGCGCATACAAAAATAACTGCCCCAAAACTAACTTCACCAAACTGCATCTTTGCGTTATCTAACAGCTGTTAGGTTATTGACCTCTAAGGTCGGCGCACACTTTGTTTACACTTTATTGGTACTTACATAAGTATCTAAAAACTTAATAGTTCAGCTATTGTAATGCTGTGACTTCACTTAGTGTGTTTGACCATAATTATATGAGTAGTTCATGCAACGTTTACGAACCTTATTCCAATATAATAGGATTTGCGTATTTTATGCATCGTTTACAAACCTTATTCCAATGAATATAGGGTACACTTTGTATTACCGAAGTAATAGAATATTTGACCAAATACGCAGAGTGAAGAATTGCGCCATTAAAACCGAGATATTATAAATTCCTAATATGGGGTTACGATTATTTAAAGCAAAAAAAAAAACAAATCAATGGAACCACATTCCATTACTATTATAATCTCATTAAAAAGTGGATATTAATATATTCAACCATATTGTAACATTAACACTTTTATAAGGAAGGTGACTAGTTCTAGATAATAGGCTTATCAGAACGCATGACGTAACTTAAAAACTAGTTCCATAAAATACTTAAGTGATGCGTCTATGCTAGTTCCTAGATGAAATGAAACATTTACTGAGTCAGAATATATGAGTCATTTTAAACTTCCGCCTTGCATTGTAATCGTTCAAATACACATCCCATTGCAGAAAAATTATTTATATTTTTGACGGGGGGCGTTGGGGGACGTTGGGAATGGGCTCCTTAGTTTTTAGTTCAGCTAAACGATTACTGACAAATGCTAGCACTGTCTGGACAGGTCCACTCAAATCTGTGTCCTTCTCTCATCAAGAGAGTGCCTCAGACATTAACCTCCATGGTTCTCGCACATTTTTGACCAATACGATTGTATGGACTTTAAAAGAGACTTTGATCTCTAAGTTTGTTTCGGATGTTTCTTCTCAGAGCAGTCCAGCTACGAAACACCAGCCCCATCGTTCGCTTAAAATAATAAATAAATAAAAAAAAAACAAAATGTTGACGTGTAAAAGTGTAATCTAGTGTAACCTATTTACAAAATAAATATGATTTTATGATTTTTTTATGATCGGCTATCGGAACAACACATAGACACACACACGTGCGGAGTCTGTAATCAAAGTATGTTAGGTCTCTTAGGTTGATGCTCTGTGGATGTCACTGTGAATGAATCTACTCCTCATTCCATCTTATTTTACTTATTTTTGAGTAAAGCCCAGTAATATCAGACACTGATGGCGAGATAAATAGACGTGACTTAGCAAGTACTTTGGCTTAGCTATGTTCCGTCTCTATCGTGCACTTGACGATCGACAGTTGAGTAACAGTGACAGGTATAGTGCTTAACCAAAGTACATGCTAAATAACATCTATTTATCTCGCATGACTGTACAAGTCTGTAATTAACCTTGTACCCACTTGAATACAGTTAGTATATACTACTCATCAGAGTTTCCTAAAATTATGTGAGTAATTTGTCCTCCATACCTGATTCTGAGAATAATGAGTAACAGGTAATTAGTTGTGTCTAATCAGAAGATAATTTAAAAAATATTGTGAACACTAAACAGTCATAGTTATACTTCAGCTCAACTGGGTAAAGATTTTTTAACATTAAATAAGTTGAAGTACAATTAATATTTTTGCGACTTAATGAATACAAGCATTATCTTGTCACATGTATTTCCTTCCAGATTGTCTTATAAATTGGTACAATGAAACATTCCTGGTGAACTACAGTAGCTGGCCAAATTATTAGGGACAGTGTCATGATTTTTGTATTATGAAGTTGGATTGATTTTTTCAGAAAAGAGATTGGTTGTAGACTTCAGTGGTATTTTTTATTCAAAAACCTTATTATTTAAGATTATAAAAATAAGAAATATGAAGGTGAAATTAAACTTGGTAATTTGTTTAAAAAAATAACGCATTAATAAGTTGAAAGTAAATATTTTGTGTATAACTTAATATTTTGCGAAGCCGCCGCCAACAGCTCGTGTAAGACGTTTTATACGTTCTATACATTATATAACAGGTTGTTTAGGCTTGTGTCATAATAAAACTTATTTCTATGAACTGCAATGAGCTGGTGTTTAGTGGTTACGAAGTGCTTAACGATAGCCCTCTTGATGAGCTTCTGCATGTTCACAATAGAGTTCGTATTATGGTGAATTATCTAGTTAGTGCAGAAAATATTTATTTATTTTTCAGACAGGAATGCTTTAACACTCTTGGCCTTGATATACGATGTAGAATCGTGCATAAAATTTAACTCTCCGGCTACTGGGCACCCTTTCTTCGACTTGCGGCCAAAATTCAGTTTCTAGTACTAACATGTACAGATCTTGCCTTGTAGTCACTTTCACGAAATATAGGCACCCCATGCTTTTAGCAAGATGTTAAATCACATAATGATGCTACCTGGTTATTAAGTTTTCCCTAAAAAGCAAACTGCATGGAGCTGTTCTCGAACAATTCCACGATGTGTACGACTGCAAATGAGCTCTTATCGACCTCCACTTAAAAAAAATAATTGTCGGAGAGGCATACACAGAAAATAATGCAATAATTACTGAATAGTGTATTTCACACGTATGGGAATATTAAAAGTAATATTATTAACCGATTCCAGTCTGCCACTGTCATACTTCGGTGTTGCCAGGCCTACTGCAGTCGTTTCTACTTCATGGTCTCGGTGAGGTGCGATTTTTTGATCGGCCGGCGATTTATTCAATTGTTCTCGGCCAACCTCCGTCAAACTGCCCGATCGAATACTTCTATTTTCTTGTCTTATCCCTCGTTTATAATCGTAGTCAGGGAAACAATACACTTTTAATCATGTTTTAGGCAGATATCTCTATTTTTAAGGTCAGAACAAAGAGTGGTGATCCGTTTTTTGCCACATTTTTTCACACTCTGTGTTTTTAGAAGTTTGTTCTGATCAGATTTTACCTAAATACTGTTTACTTCAGACTTTTAGACACCTGTAATAGCTGTGAAATCTTTCAGGGAATGTGTAAAATACAGAAACAACGTTTTTATTTTTATAAACTTTCATAGAGACGTGTCTACAGCTTTGTCCATTTTAAAAAGGCGAAATTTTAAACGTATCACGTAATATCGTTCTCAAAACTTCATATTTTGAATTCAATTTAAGAAAAATAGGACATCATCAGAAACAATATCTGCGGTTTGATTAGTTTTAACAGAAACATCTTGTAAAATTAAAACCAAAAATAGTTTTTGCCATCAATGAAACAAAAGTAATTTTCAACTGAAGTTAACAAAATTGCTACATATTATAAGCAATATCACTTTTTTTTGAAAATGACTCGATCACATCGTGGTATCACATATCAAAATTAATAATAATAATACCAGGAGTAAAACCATACCAGAAAAACCTATATAACATTATTTATTTTCTTGAAAATGGTGTTTGAACAAAAAAATGTTGCTCAATGAATACTGTCCCTAATAATTTGGCCACCGATGGTACCTATAGTACAGATTTGTTGTAGGTTTCCGTACCAAAATGGTACAAAAGGCACCTTTATAGTTTTGTCATGTCCATCCGTCCGTCCGTCCTCGGCTTACCGTCCAAACGGTTAGCCGCTCGCGAGGTATTCAACTCTAAAACCTATTTTTTGGGTCCCTTTAAAAGCTATACGAGTGGCTCGAAAAATCTGAAAAAAAAATCATATTGGTAGACCGTATGCTGAACTTTGAAGTAAAACTATAAGAGCTGAAACATCTGTGTTCGTTCATGAGTTATAGAGGTCTAACTTGAGAAACAGTATAATGCTATATCTCAAACCAACATCATGCAAAATGGTGGTTAAACTATAATACAAAATGGTTCATCACCGAACCCTATTCTATGCGTGGCCTGATACGCCATTTACCATTTTTAATTTACTTCAGCACCAACTCTTACATTTTTTATTTAAAGTACCAAACCTCCAAATGTATATTAAATTGTGAGAGTATATAACAATGCTGGGGAATGGTTATAATAGTTACAGACAAGAGTGGGTTTAGTCAGTAAAAGTTTGACACGCCCTCCCGCCCCGACCAGGACGCACGGAAGAAGTCATTTGATGATTTTCCACTCCCAAAAAAAAGCGTACATATATAAAGATGACGTATATTATTTATATGTAATTTAAAGTGTTTTAGATTTGACTCATGCATAGTTCAAATGGTTTCACGCTTGGTTGAGTGTTCTAAAAGTGCTACTGTCTACGAATGCATTGCTGCGTAGACGCGTGTTTATCATTTGACGCTTGGTGTACGCCTGATTGCAGCTTACATACATAAGCACTAAATTATGATATACCATTAGATAATAATGTATTATCAAATATGCCATATCCGATTTTCCTTTACCTGTGTTAAAACATTGCTTCTTACCCATTTTAAAATGGTGATAATTTTAAGTCAATCGGAAGCATCTCGTGGGGGATTGCGGAATGTGTGTATAATAGTTACCGTGACCCTGGAACATAAAAGGCAATCGAAGGAACATGAGTGGGTTTTAGTCAGTAAGAGTCTGACACGCCCTCCCGCTTCACCCAGGACGGGAGCAGTCATTGGATGATTTCCCACTCACCAAAAAAAAAAAAGCATCTCGTGGGGCCAAACATAGCGAATAAACGGTCTTTTTGATATCGTTAGTTAAGAAGAAAATATTTTTAACGGCTTCGAAGTATTTAATATTAACTTCATCACAGTGCCTCCACTCTTTCCTTGGAAAAAGAATCTTGACAGACAAGTAAACATACTGACTGACAATGAAGTCATCCTAAAAGGGTTCTTTTTTACCTTTGCGTCGAAAGGAATCCTTTTATGGAGTCCTAAAAACACTACAGAAGCTCCTAGCTGTATAGGATAATAGCACTGTTACTTTTTACATTGAAAACGGTATCTCTACCCACTTTCCCTTGCTGTTTATTTTGCCCGACATGTAAATAAAAGATCATGTTCCCAGTTATTATGCTGTTTGTTTTCGATCCTAATGCCATGAATGTTAAGTAGACCGGGAGACAACCAATGGAATTCGGTTAATCGTAAACAGTTACGATTACAGATCATATCATGAATATTTGTGGCAGTCTTCGCATAGTAACCAGTTGTATGTTGGCTTAGAAACCGAAGGAAGTTTTTAACTTTCAAAGCCATAACAGGGGTGTTGTAAGTTTGAAGGATATGTTTGTAAGTATGTGTGTAAGTATGTGTGTGAGTTTGTTTATTAGTTTGTTTGTCTATCTATCTGCGACACTGTTTATCCGTCCATTCATTTATTTTTTCATTTGTGGCGATTCTCTTGTACACAAAATAACGTAAATTTAAGTTAAGTGCATCTTTCTCTTTCCATTTCTTAAAGAAACGGACAGAAGATACATTTTAGTTTAATCCTGTCAAATTAGACAGCGCCTGATGAAAATTGACGTATATTCAGACGCCATTATTTTAATTTGCGTCTAAATTATCTATGGAGTGTCTAAATTTGGCAGGACTTAACAAATATTTAATCTTCTGTCCTTTTCTTAATTAATCGGAAAGAGAAAGATGCACTTAACTTAAATTTACGTTAGTTTGTACCATTACCTGCCCGTCGTCCCTATAGGTCGCAGCTTGATGTTACAATGTTCTTTAGCTTTTCACGACTATCTTACTCTCACATAATCAATCAATTGCAATCAGTAAAGCCTGAGGATAGCGCAATTAAACAAACCAAAAATAACTTCAACTTTATAAAATTAATATAGATTTAAAGATATCCTTCAGTTTCCAAAGAAACTGTAACATCAGTTGTGACCAAGTTCGTATTTCTTTAGTTGTCTATTCATACAAAACATTCATCGTATTTAGACGAAGAAAGCGTTTCTACTAGTAGTAATATTGTCCAGTCAAGTTACTAGACAGTTGATAATACCACTTCCTTGGCCCCCAAGACCAATATAGCAAAGAAAGAATACCTTGCGGATGGCGAGCGATGGGTAGCTCGCCGCCCGGCTAGGACCAGGACCGCGTCGACGGCGCGTTAGTGTTCCACGCGCGCCTCAAAGAGAAGGAGTCAGCACAGGAAGGGGGCCAACAGGGCCAACGCCTGCCGGGGTTGCGGAATGTTTATAATAGTTACCGTGACCCTGGAACATAAAGGGAAACCGAAGGAACATGGGTGGGTTTTAGTCAGTAAGAGTCTGACACGCCCTCCCGCCGCACCCAGGACGGGAGCAGTCATTGGATGACTTCCCACTCACCAAAAAAAAAAAAGAAAGAATACCTTTATTTATACAATAATGAATGGTCCTTGTTCAAATATATCACTACTAGCTTCTGCCCGCGACTTCGTCCGCGTGGAATAGTTCCCGTTCCCGCGGGATTTCCGAATGAAAACTATCCTATGTTCTTTCTCGGGTATCTGAACCAAATTTCATTCAAATCGGTTCAGTAGTTTAAGCGGGAAAGCGTAACAGACAGACAGACAGACAGACAAACAGAGTTACTTTCGCATTTACTCCATACTTAATGGAAATGGATATTAATATGGATTCTTCTTTGAATAAACTATTAAGGAACTTGTACCTAAATAAAAGGGTAAACAGTAAGAATAGTACATTATGGCACCATAAAGAGAAGGTCAGAAGCCGCGGACAAACCGTGTGCATTGTCAATTAAACATGAATAATGAATTCAATAAAAGTAAACCAACTGATAATTGCATATCACAATACAATATCGGACCGTGTTTGGGCGTTCTAACTTGCTTGGGTTCGACAAACTATAATGGGCAAATAACGTTACAATATAAGGCGTGGGCAGCTCCTACTACCTACTTCGAAAGCTTCCAAAATAAAGAAATGACAATCGCCAGCCAATCTTGACCTACCTCGTCCTCCTCCATTCTTGTAACCACAGGCGACATCATGCAACAATACCACTATACACAGGTCTTTATAAAAGGTCCTGGATATGCTTACTATTGTTGTAGTAAACATGTTTAGATATACAGCAATGAGAATATGTCACTCAAATATGTATGTATGTATGGATTTGTCTGGGAGATTTCTTTTTATCTCATTTCAATGTATATTCTTATTTCGATATCTGGAAAGAAACCTTCGAATCTGGTAAGAAACTACGTATAATATAAGAATGAATACCGTAGTTGAATTTGTAAAAAATATACATTAGTAAGGTTTTATATAATAAACCCATCAAGGGATCTAGGTTCGTGGTTCACCTAAACATACCAATCGTAAATTCGTTGTTTTTTTTTTTGATGAAAAGTTAATGGTAGAGTTTACCTACATTCTATAATACTGTATTTCTTATTAAAAACCATACTATACCTATAACAATCACCATACAATGGGCGAGACGACAAAAAAAAGCAATTAGTCCGTCAGAAAGATTATCAAAAAATTTTGGACACGTCCTTTTTCTTTTTTGTCGTAAACGAAGAATGACGAAGATACTACTACTTTTTACTATTAAAGATATACATACTATTTTTTTATTAAATTGATCAAGAAAAAAATACGTGCCCCGTATTTTTGGCCGATCTATCAGACGGACTAAACAGAATGCCCTTTTTTAATGTTGTCGTCATCCCTGTTGCGACTAGTAGACATTTTGCGAAGTGGACGTTTTTCTACTAAGCCATACTGAGATCTGGTAAAAATAAAGTAAAGCATAATTATTTATATTTATTGTTATTTAAGATTTTATAGGCACAATTTCAAGTCATTATGTCGGTCGGTGTTGGTCAAAACGTTCATTCCAAAATGCAGGTCTCTGAAGAACAACGGGCAAGATATTCCTTGGTAACTTAGTATCTTATCAATCTAGTTTTTAACGCCCGATACATAAAAAGTTTTTAACGCTAGTCGCAAACTGAGAGCTTTGAAATGGGTGAACCGTTTTGGATGCGGTTCATTTATTGATAGTAGGTTATTGTATGATGGTTATTATATTAAATCATTTAAACCGATTCAACCGTTCAACTCTTTTGTTAGCTGCAATCGCGATCTTAATAAGAGCTTGGGAGGTTTTATTTGAATTTTCAATTTACTTTCGTTCCGAAGCTTTTACAAAATCCATAGATTTTCTACAAACTTACAAAAGCTACTAAAGCTATGTATTACAGTTCACATAAACCAGATACACAAGTAGCTATTTGCTCAGTTCTAACAGCACGTCTTCAGCAGACAGTAAATGTCGCGCGGTAGACCCGGCACATATGTAACTACGAGTTATGGCTTCTCTAAGGGTTCTGCAGGCTGGAGACAGAACATACTACATATATTATTACGTTGGTATTAACGGTTAATGGCATTGCTGTATATCCTAATCTCTATGCTTTTATTAGTGTATTTTTTTTTTGTTTGACGCTGCTTGTTGTCTTTGTTTTTATAGTTTCGCATAATTTAAGCTACTTATTCATTATTTTTCTTTTTTGGAAATCTAAATTTTATATACATAAAAACGTTGTAGAATGTAAATGGAGACGTTTAACTGAATTTGTACTAAATAGAGGGTTTAAAAATGATTTTAATGAAGTCACAATAGTTTTTTTTTTGTTTTAAAATATAAGCTTTTTTCTTTTATATTGTTAACTAGTCGTTAGGGAACGACTAGTTTCGTCTTTGCCGACTCCTGTGGAGAGGAGCATGATGTCTTAGAGCTTATAATATATTTTGTTTAATCTAGCTATTATATACAACCGAATTTCTTTAATCTGTCTAATTGTAGTTCTAGAAACAAGCACGTCTTAGAAAAAATATTTATAAAAAGAGCAATAAATCTCTTTAGATATATTATATTTATTTATCCTTGATCACAATGGCACGTAGGTGGATTTATTTTTTCTGCTTATTTTGGACAATAACTAATGGTTACAAAGTTGTTAAAGGTCAAAGTTACAACTACGAAGTTATCTTGTTTATGTTGTTACTGTCCGTATTATACATGCGGATAGTAACTCTGTGTGTTAATTTATCATGGCAAAATCTCTGAACCTATCATTGTTATGAGACTAAAAGTCTGTTTCACAATCTTGAAATAGTCCTTATCCACAAGATAAATTAAAAAATAAAACCGATTTTGTATGAAGTTATCTGCCAGATATTTTAATCAGAACTTATAAGAAGTGAAAGAGGCGCTCAGTGGTACGTGGTACCTTGAAATCTGTAGGTAATGATACAGGGTCCAGGGATATCTTTTAAAATGGCAGAATAATAATAACATGAAAACTATCGGAAAATGGGGGAAAAATATAACTTAGTCAATCAATGGGAAATAACAATTTAAGTCGATCCAAGTCCAAGGTGGTTAAATGTAGTAGAATGGCTTTATATCTAAAACAAAAAAAAAACCTATTAGTACTGGTCTACACCATAGTCAACGTAGGCAACGAAATAGCCTATCTATTACGGTGCTTGCGTTAGCGATAAATAACATCCAAGGGGGCAGTATCAGGCCAAAGCTAGTAGGTAGTTTTCTATGCAGTAAAGGAAAAACGTTGAGTTTGCATTACACAGGCGGTGGCAGCCAAGCGTTGTATTTTAATCAAGCAACAGGCATTAAGGCTATATAAAATCTCTGAACGTAGATTTTAGTCCTAGATTGTTTTTGTTTTTCCTTTTAAAGGATAGTTTATAAGAATATGACTGGGGCTTTAGGTGAACCTTGGCTTAACTGTTACTTTTTTTTTGGTGACTGGGAAATCAACAAATGACTTCTCCCGTCCTGTGCGGGGCGGGAGAATGTCAGACTTTTACTGACTTAAACCCTCTAATGTTCCTCTTTATGTTCCACCCATTATGTGGCCACACACAGTTTCTTTTTTCACTTTTATTGAACCACCTGCCTGATTGCTTCGATGAGATATCTGTTTATTAATGTATGATAATTTGTATCCATCCAAGTTTTTAAGTCCTTGTAACAACTTTATAGTTCTAGTAACAAGGTTTGAGACTGAAATTGTTTAACTAGTACTCGACTTTCAGCCTTCAAATTTTTGATAGTTAAAAACAACATAGTACTATGAAATTACAGACGAATAACGCTGAAATATATAAATTTAGTTTACCTTAGTCCTGGAAAGGGGTTTATTGTTCTCATCAATTTTATTAATAGAACTGAACCAAAAGTTTCTAATCGCTAAATAGAGAAACGGTAATATTTTAGTAATTATATTAAGGACCCGTTTAACATTCCTCTAATAAGTTCTGGTTAAAATAACTGGCAGATCATTTCATACAAATTTTGGTTCACTTTTTAATACATCTAGAATATAACTTCTATTGCGAGGGTGTGAAACAGACCCTCATAGTCTTTTGAAAATCTGAAACATGACAAAGAAGTAACAAAAATTGAAAACGACGTTTCACCATGTTACTAAGAATGGTGTACGAATTCATTCAGTCGTGATGGCCTAGTAGTTAAGGCACCCGCCTCTCATGCAAGTGGTTGTGGGTTCGAATCCGGGCAAGTACCAATGTGACTTTTTCAATTTATATGTACTTTCTAAAGATTATCTTAGACATCGCAGACATCGGTGAAGGAAAACATCATGAGGAAACCTGGACTTGTAGTGATTATAAGTCTGAAATCGCCAACTCGTCTTGAGCAAGCGTGGTGATCAATGCTCGTGCCTTCTCTGTATGAGAAGGGCTGGTATTATTATTATTAAACTCTGAACAGATATAAGTCCTTTTTGTAAGTAGTCCTGAAAACATAACAATCCTTTTTGTAAGTAATTGTGTAATAAACAGGATTACACCAAGGCTAAACTTTAACAGGTAGTTAGACGAAATTACACAGAAACAATAATTGAAAAGCATTTTAAATGTTCTTGCAACATTATCCTACAAAAAGTAGGGAAAGTCTAATCAATGATAAATATATGGACTCCTCCTTCGCCCGTCGCCAGCGGGCAAATGTGGCATTTGCGGGATAAAATAGCTATCTCATTTGGAATTTTGTAGATCATTCCACGAAAAGAAAAGATAGAGATTATTTACCCTTTAATTATCGTGATGTAGTACATTGGGCTAATAAAATTATAACAAAAACTGGCCAACTGCGAGTCTCTTTTATTGTGCTACTTTACTTGGCGTATTTGGTCAAATATTGGTATTACATGGGTAATTCAAATTATACCTCAGCCTCATTGGAATGAGGTTCATATTGCGTTGCATCAAATACTCAAATGTTTGGTCAAATACGCCAACTATTAGCACAATTTGAGTTGCGCTATGTAACACGATACACATTGGTTTTTACCCGGTTTCAAACACGAAATCTCATCACGACATGTATTATATCCCAATTTATATAATACTAGCTTTTGCCCGCGACTTCGTCCGCGTGGAATTCCGTTCCCGGGGAAATTTTCGGGATGAAAACTATCCTATTGTCCTTTCTCGGGTCCCAGACTATATCTGTACCAAATTACATTCAAATCCGTTCAGTGGTTTAGGCGTGAAGAAGAGACAGACAGACAAAGTTACTTTCGCATTTATAATATTAGTATGGATTTATCTCAATTGATTACTTACTATCTGTCGTAATTCCCGTTCCCGTGAGATTTTTATGCTATCCTATGTCTTTTCTCAGTCTATGGACTATCTCTGTACCAAAATCGGTCCAGTAGTTTTGATGTGAAAGCGAGACAGGCAAACAGACAGAGTTACTTTCGCATTTAAAATATTAGTATGGATTTTAGCAGTAAAAAATTTAGAGACAGACGGACAGTGTAGTACTAGATTAATTAATTATTTTCGATACGTTAACCATATTTGTAAAAAAATCTCGATACAGGAGCTAATAACGGCCATACTTTATTAAAAAGAAATATAGTTTTGAGAAATTTAATTATCATAGGAATACAAAGACTTCCGCTTTTAATCTTAAATTCGCATACCAAATTAGTTGATACTAGCTTTTGCCCGCGGCTTCGCTCGCGTTTAATTTGATCTGCCACATTAAGTTGCGTGATATTTTTTTAATTACTTGTATTTTTTAATGTAACTTCACATCGTACATCCCAAATTTCTAACTTCAAAATTAGTAAAAATTCAAAATTCAAAGCATTTATTTCACTTAGACCATTTACAGGTACTTATGAATTGTCAAATAGTCGGTCTGTTAGTCAGAAAAGAAAAATGACGCTAATTGCCTGTTCCAAAACGTAGATCTCTAGTAGTTTCCATACAATCTTTGAAATCCGTTTGAAAGTCGTGATGGCACAGTGGATAAGGCGCCCGCCTCTCGTGTAAGAGGTCGTGGGTTCGAATCCGGGCAAGTACCAATGTGACTTTTTCAACTCATATGTATTTTCTAAAGTTTATCTTGGACATCACTGACATCCCGTGCCTCAGAAAGCACGTAAAGCCGTTGGTCTCGGTTGTCATGCGAAGAACTTTGACAGTCGTTACTGATTAGCCAGAAACTCTGACCAGTCTAACCAAGAGGTATCGTATCGCCCAGTTACTGGGTTGTGGAGGTCAGATAGGCAGTCGCTCCACGTAAAACACCGGTATCCAGCTGAATCCGGTTAGGCTGGCAGTCGACCCCAAACACAGTTGGGAAAAGGCTAGGGAGATGATGATGACAATCTTTGAAATCCTATACTTAATATTTAGATGGAATCTCTTGAAGGTGGAATTATCTGAATTCCTTTCTAAGTGCTCATTTTTAGGCTATAATGGAATTCTGCAAATTTCAAAATGCTAAGACCAGTGGTTTCTTCATCAATCTTTACCTGTATGGTGTGCTTATAAAAAGTAGCCCTATGTCCTTCCCCGGGCTTGAGATTATCCTATCCAGCACAAACGGATTACTAAACACTGACTAATAAACAGGTCGGACCAATGTTACTTGCATTTAATCGCTACATAGTATAATACAAAGTAGCTTTCTTTGTCCCTATGTAAGCTAAAATTTTTAAAACTATGGGACGGATTTTGATGCTGTTTTCTTAATAGATTTTGTAATAAGTAAAGAATTAATATGTATGTAATTGGAATAGGTTAACATCTGTGTTAAATTATCTGTGTTTTTACTGCAATATACTCCCGTATACTATGTTATTTGTTTTTTTTTTTATTCAGCGTAAATATGTAGATTTTGGGATTTAGATACATGTGAGCATGGGAAAAACAGGGCGTGCCTAAATGTATCACGCGATTTATTAATAGTTATAGAAAATGCAACTTTAAGTGGGAACTGTAAACATTTGAAATTAAAGGGTAAGTTATTGGGTATTATTGGAATGCGTGGAATAAGAACATTTTCACCCTTAGCTTCTCCAGTTACAATTGGTGCCTAGTTCAATGACTCGCAATCTAGTGCCATTACATAGTCTCGGGGCGTCCAAGTTGCGCATTAACAAAACGGGTATACCGACTTTTAATCCTTCGAACACACGTGATTTGAGACACAATAGAAAGACAATAGCAGCCCGACAGCCGGCTGTCGGTCGGTCGTTGAAAGGTTAATTTGAGCTAATGTGATGGCACCCCGGATAGCTCCAAAGAGTTAAGAAACTCCCCAGGGTAGCTCGTACAGTCTTCAAATGACATGACTGTGTCGATGGATGGAGTTGGGTTGTTGCATCGCTGGTTACTTGGCCCAAGATAATTTTATTGATTTTCGCAACTGTCTCATTTCTTGGTGCTAGTATAGTTCTTTCACATAGCCAACTTTCATCATGGATGTTCTGTTGCCGTTTGGCGCTTCGTTCAAGTCAATCATATCGTGATAACTTTTAAACTATTCTGCCAAATTACTTAGTGTGAAAGACAAAGTTTATCTTCATTATATACTTAATGCGAGAAATGTATTCATTTTGGTAAGAGTTTAATAATTATATACTAATATGTGTATTGCAAAATAGTACCAAATTTAATTAAATTTATGGTTCACAATTTTGGTCGTACTGGATTGCACATAAGAGGTAGATATATGCTATCGCGGACTTTTATTTAGATCTATTTAAGACAAACAATCCTGTGGTACATCATCTTTATGTAACTCCATTGGTTTAGGCAGCGCACGCCAAGATAGCTCTCAGATGGAAGATTTTTTTCCGACTTAATTGACATTTGTCGTTTTATTATGATCAAAATTACATAAAATCATTATAAATTGTAGCCTGTGTTACTCTGATAAACAACCTAAATTACTGTAAAGTTTCATCCAAATCCGTCCAGTAGTTTTTTCGTGAAAGAGTAACAAACATACATACACACACACATACATCCATCCTCACAAACTTTCGCATTTATAATATTAAGTAGGATTTCACTCTGGCCAGAAGAGGTATTACACATTTTTACTCAATTTCCAGGCAAATGTATGCAAAATCGAGGCGAACCGTAATATTAAAATACTAGCTGTCCCCGTGGTTTCACCCACGTTTTTATTACTACTCCACTACTACTGCAGTAAATCGTAGCGTGATGTTATATAACCATATATCTTCCTTAATAAAAGGGCTATCCAACACCAGAAGATTTTTTAATTCGGTTCAGTAGTTTCTCAGATTACCGCTTTTAACTGAACAAACAAACACTTGAGCTTTATATTCTTCTATATATTTAGATAAAATGGTCAACTGACTGATTGACTGACTGTTGATATACGCACATCATCATCATCATCATCAGCCGATGGACGTCCACTGCTGGACAAAGATTTCCTCCCCTAAAGATGGCCTCCCCCAAAGATTTTCACATGCATCGGTCCTGCGCCACCCGCATCCAACGGTACCCGGCGATCTTGATGCGATCATCGGTCCATCTTGCGGGAGGCCTGCCTACGCTGCGTTTACCAACCAGTACGCGGCCGCCACTCGAGCACCTTTCTGCCCCAACTGCGTATATCGCCATACGCACAGGCCAAACAATTGGTCCTAAAGACATGAAACTTGGAGGGTGTGCTCTAGGTTAAAGTGTAAGTAACCATTAAGAAGTATTTTTCAAAATTCCAGCCTTAAAGGGGAATGGGAATAGAGTTGTCGACATTCACACGGGCGAAGCTGTAGGCGAAAGCTACACACACATACACACACATTAAAATATTTCGTAACCAAGATAGATTTAATTATAGCTGCTACGATTAAATGTTATTTTAGTATTAGTACTAAATACTCATAAAGTTCTAAGTGTTATTTCAGCACATAATTACAGCTTGTGGTAAATGAGACCGCTATAAAGCCGTTGGTCCCGGTTGTCATTCGTAGAACTTTGACAGTCGTTACTGGTTAGCCAAAAACTCTGACCAGTTTAACCAAGAGGTATCGAGTCGCCCAGTTACTGGGTTGTTGAGGTCTGACAGGCAATCGCTCCACGTAAAACACCGGTATTCAGCTGAATCCGTTTAGGCTGGAAGCCGACCACAACACAGTTGGGAAAAGGCTAGGGGGGAGATGATGACAACACATAGCTATACAAAAACACACACACATACACTATATTGAGAACTGTTACAAAACAAAAAGTATCAAAAGTAATTCGATCGTAAAGCTAGCGAAAACCAATTAATTCCAGTTTTATAGCGGTCTCATTTACCACAAGCTGTAATTATGTGCTGAAATAACACTTAGAACTTTATGAGTATTTAGTACTAATACTAAAATAACATTTAATCGTAGCAGCTATAATTAAATCTATCTTGGTTACGAAATATTTTAATGTGTGTGTATGTGTGTGTAGCTTTCGCCTACAGCTTCGCCCGTGTGAATGTCGACAACTCTATTCCCATTCCCCTTTAAGGCTGGAATTTTGAAAAATACTTCTTAATGGTTACTTACACTTTAACCTAGAGCACACCCTCCAAGTTTCATGTCTTTAGGACCAATTGTTTGGCCTGTGCGTATGGCGATATACGCAGTTGGGGCAGAAAGGTGCTCGAGTGGCGGCCGCGTACTGGTTGGTAAACGCAGCGTAGGCAGGCCTCCCGCAAGATGGACCGATGATCGCATCAAGATCGCCGGGTACCGTTGGATGCGGGTGGCGCAGGACCGATGCATGTGAAAATCTTTGGGGGAGGCCATCTTTAGGGGAGGAAATCTTTGTCCAGCAGTGGACGTCCATCGGCTGATGATGATGATGATGATGTGCGTATATCAACAGTCAGTCAATCAGTCAGTTGACCATTTTATCTAAATATATAGAAGAATATAAAGCTCAAGTGTTTGTTTGTTCAGTTAAAAGCGGTAATCTGAGAAACTACTGAACCGAATTAAAAAATCTTCTGGTGTTGGATAGCCCTTTTATTAAGGAAGATATATGGTTATATAACATCACGCTACGATTTACTGCAGTAGTAGTGGAGTAGTAATAAAAACGTGGGTGAAACCACGGGGACAGCTAGTATTTTAATATTACGGTTCGCCTCGATTTTGCATACATTTGCCTGGAAATTGAGTAAAAATGTGTAATACCTCTTCTGGCCAGAGTGAAATCCTACTTAATATTATAAATGCGAAAGTTTGTGAGGATGGATGTATGTGTGTGTGTATGTATGTTTGTTACTCTTTCACGAAAAAACTACTGGACGGATTTGGATGAAACTTTACAGTAATTTAGGTTGTTTATCAGAGTAACACAGGCTACAATTTATAATGATTTTATGTAATTTTGATCATAATAAAACGACAAATGTCAATTAAGTCGGAAAAAAATCTTCCATCTGAGAGCTATCTTGGCGTGCGCTGCCTAAACCAATGGAGTTACATAAAGATGATGTACCACAGGATTGTTTGTCTTAAATAGATCTAAATAAAAGTCCGCGATAGCATATATCTACCTCTTATGTGCAATCCAGTACGACCAAAATTGTGAACCATAAATTTAATTAAATTTGGTACTATTTTGCAATACACATATTAGTATATAATTATTAAACTCTTACCAAAATGAATACATTTCTCGCATTAAGTATATAATGAAGATAAACTTTGTCTTTCACACTAAGTAATTTGGCAGAATAGTTTAAAAGTTATCACGATATGATTGACTTGAACGAAGCGCCAAACGGCAACAGAACATCCATGATGAAAGTTGGCTATGTGAAAGAACTATACTAGCACCAAGAAATGAGACAGTTGCGAAAATCAATAAAATTATCTTGGGCCAAGTAACCAGCGATGCAACAACCCAACTCCATCCATCGACACAGTCATGTCATTTGAAGACTGTACGAGCTACCCTGGGGAGTTTCTTAACTCTTTGGAGCTATCCGGGGTGCCATCACATTAGCTCAAATTAACCTTTCAACGACCGACCGACAGCCGGCTGTCGGGCTGCTATTGTCTTTCTATTGTGTCTCAAATCACGTGTGTTCGAAGGATTAAAAGTCGGTATACCCGTTTTGTTAATGCGCAACTTGGACGCCCCGAGACTATGTAATGGCACTAGATTGCGAGTCATTGAACTAGGCACCAATTGTAACTGGAGAAGCTAAGGGTGAAAATGTTCTTATTCCACGCATTCCAATAATACCCAATAACTTACCCTTTAATTTCAAATGTTTACAGTTCCCACTTAAAGTTGCATTTTCTATAACTATTAATAAATCGCGTGATACATTTAGGCACGCCCTGTTTTTCCCATGCTCACATGTATCTAAATCCCAAAATCTACATATTTACGCTGAATAAAAAAAAAAACAAATAACATAGTATACGGGAGTATATTGCAGTAAAAACACAGATAATTTAACACAGATGTTAACCTATTCCAATTACATACATATTAATTCTTTACTTATTACAAAATCTATTAAGAAAACAGCATCAAAATCCGTCCCATAGTTTTAAAAATTTTAGCTTACATAGGGACAAAGAAAGCTACTTTGTATTATACTATGTAGCGATTAAATGCAAGTAACATTGGTCCGACCTGTTTATTAGTCAGTGTTTAGTAATCCGTTTGTGCTGGATAGGATAATCTCAAGCCCGGGGAAGGACATAGGGCTACTTTTTATAAGCACACCATACAGGTAAAGATTGATGAAGAAACCACTGGTCTTAGCATTTTGAAATTTGCAGAATTCCATTATAGCCTAAAATAATGAGCACTTAGAAAGGAATTCAGATAATTCCACCTTCAAGAGATTCCATCTAAATATTAAGTATAGGATTTCAAAGATTGTCATCATCATCTCCCTAGCCTTTTCCCAACTGTGTTTGGGGTCGACTGCCAGCCTAACCGGATTCAGCTGGATACGGTGTTTTACGTGGAGCGACTGCCTATCTGACCTCCACAACCCAGTAACTGGGCGATACGATACCTCTTGGTTAGACTGGTCAGAGTTTCTGGCTAATCAGTAACGACTGTCAAAGTTCTTCGCATGACAACCGAGACCAACGGCTTTACGTGCTTTCTGAGGCACGGGATGTCAGTGATGTCCAAGATAAACTTTAGAAAATACATATGAGTTGAAAAAGTCACATTGGTACTTGCCCGGATTCGAACCCACGACCTCTTACACGAGAGGCGGGCGCCTTATCCACTGTGCCATCACGACTTTCAAACGGATTTCAAAGATTGTATGGAAACTACTAGAGATCTACGTTTTGGAACAGGCAATTAGCGTCATTTTTCTTTTCTGACTAACAGACCGACTATTTGACAATTCATAAGTACCTGTAAATGGTCTAAGTGAAATAAATGCTTTGAATTTTGAATTTTTACTAATTTTGAAGTTAGAAATTTGGGATGTACGATGTGAAGTTACATTAAAAAATACAAGTAATTAAAAAAATATCACGCAACTTAATGTGGCAGATCAAATTAAACGCGAGCGAAGCCGCGGGCAAAAGCTAGTATCAACTAATTTGGTATGCGAATTTAAGATTAAAAGCGGAAGTCTTTGTATTCCTATGATAATTAAATTTCTCAAAACTATATTTCTTTTTAATAAAGTATGGCCGTTATTAGCTCCTGTATCGAGATTTTTTTACAAATATGGTTAACGTATCGAAAATAATTAATTAATCTAGTACTACACTGTCCGTCTGTCTCTAAATTTTTTACTGCTAAAATCCATACTAATATTTTAAATGCGAAAGTAACTCTGTCTGTTTGCCTGTCTCGCTTTCACATCAAAACTACTGGACCGATTTTGGTACAGAGATAGTCCATAGACTGAGAAAAGACATAGGATAGCATAAAAATCTCACGGGAACGGGAATTACGACAGATAGTAAGTAATCAATTGAGATAAATCCATACTAATATTATAAATGCGAAAGTAACTTTGTCTGTCTGTCTCTTCTTCACGCCTAAACCACTGAACGGATTTGAATGTAATTTGGTACAGATATAGTCTGGGACCCGAGAAAGGACAATAGGATAGTTTTCATCCCGAAAATTTCCCGGGAACGGGGGAATTCCACGCGGACGAAGTCGCGGGCAAAAGCTAGTATTATATAAATTGGGATATAATACATGTCGTGATGAGATTTCGTGTTTGAAACCGGGTAAAAACCAATGTGTCGTGTTACATAGCGCAACTCAAATTGTGCTAATAGTTGGCGTATTTGACCAAACATTTGAGTATTTGATGCAACGCAATATGAACCTCATTCCAATGAGGCTGAGGTATAATTTGAATTACCCATGTAATACCAATATTTGACCAAATACGCCAAGTAAAGTAGCACAATAAAAGAGACTCGCAGTTGGCCAGTTTTTGTTATAATTTTATTAGCCAATGTACTACATCACGATAATTAAAGGGTAAATAATCTCTATCTTTTCTTTTCGTGGAATGATCTACAAAATTCAAATGAGATAGCTATTTTATCCCGCAAATGCCACATTTGCCCGCTGGCGACGGGCGAAGGAGGAGTCCATATATTTATCATTGATTAGACTTTCCCTACTTTTTGTAGGATAATGTTGCAAGAACATTTAAAATGCTTTTCAATTATTGTTTCTGTGTAATTTCGTCTAACTACCTGTTAAAGTTTAGCCTTGGTGTAATCCTGTTTATTACACAATTACTTACAAAAAGGATTGTTATGTTTTCAGGACTACTTACAAAAAGGACTTATATCTGTTCAGAGTTTAATAGTAATAGTACCAGCCTTCTCATACAGAGAAGGCACGAGCATTGATCACCACGCTTGCTCAAGACGAGTTGGCGATTTCAGACTTATAATCACTACAAGTCCAGGTTTCCTCATGATGTTTTCCTTCACCGATGTCTGCGATGTCTAAGATAATCTTTAGAAAGTACATATAAATTGAAAAAGTCACATTGGTACTTGCCCGGATTCGAACCCACAACCACTTGCATGAGAGGCGGGTGCCTTAACTACTAGGCCATCACGACTGAATGAATTCGTACACCATTCTTAGTACTAACATGGTGAAACGTCGTTTTCAATTTTTGTTACTTCTTTGTCATGTTTCAGATTTTCAAAAGACTATGAGGGTCTGTTTCACACCCTCGCAATAGAAGTTATATTCTAGATGTATTAAAAAGTGAACCAAAATTTGTATGAAATGATCTGCCAGTTATTTTAACCAGAACTTATTAGAGGAATGTTAAACGGGTCCTTAATATAATTACTAAAATATTACCGTTTCTCTATTTAGCGATTAGAAACTTTTGGTTCAGTTCTATTAATAAAATTGATGAGAACAATAAACCCTTTCCAGGACTAAGGTAAACTAAATTTATATATTTCAGCGTTATTCGTCTGTAATTTCATAGTACTATGTTGTTTTTAACTATCAAAAATTTGAAGGCTGAAAGTCGAGTACTAGTTAAACAATTTCAGTCTCAAACCTTGTTACTAGAACTATAAAGTTGTTACAAGGACTTAAAAACTTGGATGGATACAAATTATCATACATTAATAAAGATATCTCATCGAAGCAATCAGGCAGGTGGTTCAATAAAAGTGAAAAAGAAACTGTGTGTGGCACATAATGGGTGGAACATAAAGAGGAACATTAGAGGGTTTAAGTCAGTAAAAGTCTGACATTCTCCCGCCCCGCACAGGACGGGAGAAGTCATTTGTTGATTTCCCAGTCACCAAAAAAAAAGTAACAGTTAAGCCAAGGTTCACCTAAAGCCCCAGTCATATTCTTATAAACTATCCTTTAAAAGAAAAAAAAACAAAACAATCTAGGACTAAAATCTACGTTCAGAGATTTTATATAGCCTTAATGCCTGTTGCTTGATTAAAATACAACGCTTGGCTGCCACCGCCTGTGTAATGCAAACTCAACGTTTTTCCTTTACTGCATAGAAAATACCTACTAGCTTTGGCCTGATACTGCCCCCTTGGATGTTATTTATCGCTAACGCAAGCACCGTAATAGATAGGCTATTTCGTTGCCTACGTTGACTATGGTGTAGACCAGTACTAATAGGTTTTTTTTTTGTTTTAGATATAAAGCCATTCTACTACATTTAACCACCTTGGACTTGGATCGACTTAAATTGTTATTTCCCATTGATTGACTAAGTTATATTTTTCCCCCATTTTCCGATAGTTTTCATGTTATTATTATTCTGCCATTTTAAAAGATATCCCTGGACCCTGTATCATTACCTACAGATTTCAAGGTACCACGTACCACTGAGCGCCTCTTTCACTTCTTATAAGTTCTGATTAAAATATCTGGCAGATAACTTCATACAAAATCGGTTTTATTTTTTAATTTATCTTGTGGATAAGGACTATTTCAAGATTGTGTGAAACAGACTTTTAGTCTCATAACAATGATAGGTTCAGAGATTTTGCCATGATAAATTAACACCAGAGTTACTATCCGCATGTATAATACGGACAGTAACAACATAAACAAGATAACTTCGTAGTTGTAACTTTGACCTTTAACAACTTTGTAACCATTAGTTATTGTCCAAATAAGAGCAGAAAAAATAAATCCACCTACGTGCCATTGTGATCAAGGATAAATAAATATAATATATCTAAAGAGATTTATTGCTCTTTTTATAAATATTTTTTCTAAGACGTGCTTGTTTCTAGAACTACAATTAGACAGATTAAAGAAATTCGGTTGTATATAATAGCTAGTTTAAACAAAATATATTATAAGCTCTAAGACATCATGCTCCTCTCCACAGGAGTCGGCAAAGACGAAAACTAGTCGTTCCCTAACGACTAGTTAACAATATAAAAAAAAAGCTTATATTTTAAAACAAAAAAAAAACTATTGTGACTTCATTAAAATCATTTTTAAACCCTCTATTTAGTACAAATTCAGTTAAACGTCTCCATTTACATTCTACAACGTTTTTATGTATATAAAATTTTGATTTCCAAAAAAGAAAAATAATGAAAAGTAGCTTAAATTATGCGAAACTATAAAAACAAAGACAACAAGCAGCGTCAAACAAAAAAAAAATACACTAATAAAAGCATAGAGATTAGGATATACAGCAATGCCATTAACCGTTAATACCAACGTAATAATATATGTAGTATGTTCTGTCTCCAGCCTGCAGAACCTTAGAGAAGCCATAACTCGTAGTTACATATGTGCGGGTCTACCGCGCGACATTTACTGTCTGCTGAAGACGTGCTGTTAGAACTGAGCAAATAGCTACTTGTGTATCTGGTTTATGTGAACTGTAATACATAGCTTTAGTAGCTTTTGTAAGTTTGTAGAAAATCTATGGATTTTGTAAAAGCTTCGGAACGAAAGTAAATTGAAAATTCAAATAAAACCTCCCAAGCTCTTATTAAGATCGCGATTGCAGCTAACAAAAGAGTTGAACGGTTGAATCGGTTTAAATGATTTAATATAATAACCATCATACAATAACCTACTATCAATAAATGAACCGCATCCAAAACGGTTCACCCATTTCAAAGCTCTCAGTTTGCGACTAGCGTTAAAAACTTTTTATGTATCGGGCGTTAAAAACTAGATTGATAAGATACTAAGTTACCAAGGATATCTTGCCCGTTGTTCTTCAGAGACCTGCATTTTGGAATGAACGTTTTGCCTGACCAACCGACCGACATAATGACTTGAAATTGTGCCTATAAAATCTTAAATAACAATAAATATAAATAATTATGCTTTACTTTATTTTTACCAGATCTCAGTATGGCTTAGTAGAAAAACGTCCACTTCGCAAAAATGTCTACTAGTCGCAACAGGGATGACGACAACATTAAAAAAGGGCATTCTGTTTAGTCCGTCTGATAGATCGGCCAAAAATACGGGGCACGTATTTTTTTCTTGATCAATTTAATAAAAAAATAGTATGTATATCTTTAATAGTAAAAAGTAGTAGTATCTTCGTCATTCTTCGTTTACGACAAAAAGAACAAAAATACGTGTCCAAAATTTTTTGATAATCTTTCTGACGGACTAATTGCT